>JBBPBX010076729.1:0-17042 GCA_038048925.1 Garcialebias charrua
CAATAATGAACAGAAAAAGTCTAACAGACGGAAAAACATTGTCATTCCTTATGTTGCTGGAGTCTCAGAGAATTTCAGAAGGATTTTCAACAAACACAACATCCCAGTACACTTCAAACCCAGCCGGACTCTCAGACAGAGGCTGGTGCATCCGAAGGACAGAACCCCCACACACAAACAGAGTGGGGTGGTTTATGCAGTCCAGTGCAGCGAAGTCTGCTCAGACCGTTACATCGGAGAAACGAAACAACCTATCCACAAAAGAATGTCTCAACATAGGAGAGCAACCTCCTCTGGACAAAACTCAGCCGTTCACCTCCACCTCACGGACAAGGGACACTCCTTTGAGGACCAGAATGTTCAAATTTTGGACCGAGAACACAGATGGTTTGAGAGGGGGGTAAAGGAAGCTGTGTATGTTAAGAGAGAAAAACCTTCTCTTAACAGAGGAGGAGGTCTGAGATTTCAACTGTCTAAGACCTATAACTCAGTTTTGGATTTGATTCCGAAACGTTTTACACCGGATGGGAGCAGGGATGCCTTGTCTGTAAATTAGACTAACAAAGTTCTCTGAGTAGCCTCTGTTGTTGTTTGGGAGGTGTTGTTTGTCAATTTACATACAGTTTTGTGTCTTCTAACAGAGACCTCAAGGGAACCTCCTACTGTTAAGGTGTGATCTTTCAATTTACATGTATGTGTTACAAACCCCCTTTTGTTAAGCTGGGATGTGTCGTTTTGTCAATTTAAATAGAATGGGCATGTTAGTTAATTTGTGGTGTTATTTCAGTTTCCAATTTCATATGTTGGTGCGTGACTTGTAAGCCTGTATAAAACTTCTCGTTCTCACAGCTTCCATTCAGAATTGAAAAAGACTTCTGGACAGAAGTCGAAACGTTTTCTGCAACAAATAAAGTCCAGTTGATCCTATATTGAACGCCTTTTTTGATTGCAGTTATGATCTTGTGTGGTGTCCATCTGCGCGGCCATGTTTGTTCCCTGGCTTGTAAAATGTATATGTGAATTATGTAATAATCTTCTGAGGTTTTCTGTTCTTTGATTTGAAAATGTGAATGTTTGTGAGTCCAAAAATGATTTTACGTCATGAATTGTGTGAACAAAAACCTCATTCCCCATAGTTATGTGTGATGTCTTTAAAATAGACTTTCCAATGGCAGCTACATGCCTCACACAGGTAGGGTGGCCAACTTCAATTTGATCTAATTTTGAACTATAATACATCAAAACGTGCCTGTCAGAGCCAGCTTTCCCTCTTTGAAACAAGACGGCATTCACAAATCCGTCTTTTTCATCCACATCCAAGTGAAATGGCAAGGAGTAATCTGGACACTGCAGAGAGCACGCATCAAACAAAGCTTGTTTAATCTCCACAAATGCCCTGTCAGCTTCCTCCGTCCACTGCAGTGGGGACACAAAATTTTTATATCCCACAGCCGAAATGAGGTTCCGCAGAGGAGCCACCTTACGGCTGAAATCAGGAATGAAGTTCTTACTGTAATTGATCAGCCCCAAAAATTTTAACATCATCCTAACATTTGCTGGTTTAGAATGATTTAAAATGGAGCTTTTCTGAGATGGTGTCAGTTGCAGGCCAGAGCCAGAGATGAGCCTACCCAAAAACTGAACTTTTGAACGACCCACCTGTAATTTGTGTTTTGACACTTTAAAACCACACTGGGCTAGATGTCGAAGCACAGCTTCAGATGCCAGCATAATAGCTTCTGAAGTCGGAGCTGCTATCAGAATATCATCGACGTATTGGATTAAAACCACTCCTGGTGGCAAAGGCAAATCAGTAAGGACTTGCTTTAATACATGATTGAACAAAGAGGGCGAATCCACGAAACCCTGAGGTAATCTACTGTACGTGAATTGTTTCCCCTTAAAGGTAAATGCAAACAGATCCCTTGATCCAGCGTCCAGAGGCACACAAAAGAACGCGTTCGCCAGGTCAATACAAGTAAAAAACTTGTGTTCAGGCTGAATAGCATTCATCATAACATAAGGATTTGGAGTACCATAATTAGATGGAACAACAACCTTATTTATAGGCCTCAAATCATGAACTAAACGGTAATGAGATTTATCAGCTTTTGGTACCGGGTGTAGAGGTGTGTTCCAGCTCGAAACAGTAGGCTGCAACACACCAGCTTCCAGCAAACCCTTAATAGTTTGCTCTATACCGTCAATCTGCTCCTGTCGGAGTCGATATTGATGTTTATAGATTGGAATCGTGCCTGGCTTCAGAACGATCGAGACAGGGTTGACACTCAGCAGGCCCACATCTGTAGAACTCCTGGCCCAAAGTGTATCAGGCAAACTGGCTAACAGTTTGTCCGTATCAACATGATCTGTGTTTTCTCCGCCATGTGATCTAGGCAGAGAATGTTTCTCAGGTAACAATAATGTGAATGATCTGTGTGTGATCCTGTAAGTATCAGTTTCTGGAGAATAGTGTAAGTGTGGATTTTGTGTAGGCACCCATTCCCTTACAGCCAGACAGCGTCTCATCACAGGACCTAAATTCTTCGCATCGGCACCAGATACAACCATCAATGACACATGTGGAGCTGATACATCGCCAAGCATATACAGTTGCAGTAACGTTGCAGGCAACTTCACACCTGCCACCACTCCCTCCGGGGCCACATAAATGTCCATGATTTCAGCCACTGGAAATTCACCAGTCTCTTGACAATGTTCAAGCAGTCCTGTCCAGAGCACATCGTAGTCCCCATCACCACAAAGGTCATAGTTCAGCGTGCAATGTGCCACATCAGGAAGCGTGTCATAAGATCTTATGACATTAATCCAGGCGTTCCAGCTCTGCAGTGTGTCGTACAAGAGCGTAGTTGTAAAGTCAGGAACTGCTCCCCACCAAACTTCAGCCTGAAGTTCAGCTGGACCAGACTCAGCAGAAGTCCCTTGGACCTGGAGCATCTGATGAATGGAGCTTTTTACTGTAGCACAGTACTGAACAGTTCCATCAGGAAAACTCAGCTGGACGTTGTCAGGACTCATCATCAAAGTCACGTTCTGATCACACAGAATGTCTCGTCCAATCAAGTTCACTGGACATGTGTCAGAAATCAGGAAGGAGTGTTCAAAGCGCAGATTATTCCACACGCATGGTACGTAACAAGATAGCGGCCACTCCTCTGGCTTGCCCGAGAATCCAACAACAGGTACGGTATTCTTTGATCGTGGGAGTGACGTGTTAACTGACGAATACCTGGCGCCTGTATCAACCATACACATGTGATTTCGGCCGTTAATGGTTAACGATACCAAAGGTTCTAGATACAAGACACCACCTACTGCCGGACCAGGGCACCCCTATTGAATAGGATATTGGCCTGGGGCCTGATTATTGGCTCCCGGCATAGGGCCATGTGGAGTATGATCTGGTGGTGGTGGATATACGTCATGTGGATAACGAGCTGGCGTCACCTCCTGTCTCGATAAATCCTGTTTGGTCGGACATTGTAAATACCAGTGTCCCACCCCGTTACAGCGGCGGCACCTGTCCGTGGGTCGAGGGTTGCCCCTCAGACGTTTGTTCCGACCCCTGCGCCAGGATGTGGATGGGCCCAGAGGTCTCTGTTGATATGAATTATCAGATGATGTAGGAGGACCCTGAACCTGGGGCATCTGAATTGCATTCACCTTTGTGAAATTAAGTTTGTCACGTATGTCTTTTAATTGGGCCTTAGCTAATTGAGTTTCAAGGGATTTCAATTCCCTGTCATCAGACTCCCTCTTATCAAAAGATTGATCAATAAAATGAACAATGTGGGCTGCCCATAAATCATAATCCATCTTTGTCAGGCCAACAACAGACGCCAAGCTCTTCTTAACATCATCAGACAGAGAGCTCTCTACAGCTCCTCTGAACAACAGTTGAGTCGTAGGATCAATCGTTGGATCATTTCCAGTTCTATTTTCCCACAAGAGTTTTACTCTAGATAAGTAGGTCGTGCCCCGTTCTGTAACAGCCGGAGGAATCTCACACAAGTCTGAAGATTTCATAGACGTCGGATATTTCTCTCGTATAATTGGCCATAAAATTTGAACGTGGTCGTGCAGTGTGTCACTGTCTGGGTCCAATTTAGTCCCAGCAGCCTGTTCTATTTCAGTCAAACTACCAAACGACGTGCATGCTGTGAAAACCCTCCTCCAATCACCCAGACATGGCACAATTCCGGCGCATGCCTCCAGAAAAGCGCGGATCCAAGCCGAACCTCCTTTCTGGATATCAGGCAAACGCTGACGGATCAACTCAGTATCCTGCAAACTAAAAGGCGTGTAAGTCTGTTTGCGGACTCCCTCAGCTGTGGTGGAAGAAACGAGAGGTAACATGAATTGAGCAGGAGGCGCTGCGTCAAGGCATGTGTGAACATTATCAGCAATTCTATTTAATCGACCTGAATTTCCTCGCTGCCAGCCAGTGACCTTATCAAAAGTTGTGGCAGGAGGCCTGAGGTCAGGACAAGCAGTTGGACCAGGACAGGTCAGTGGCACGGAGTCATATGAAGCCCCCAAAGATGTCACGCTGAAAGAAGCATCAGAGGACGGTGGACGAAACACATCACCTCCCCTTTGTTCACCCACAGAGCCAGGAGTGGTGTGAATACCACCCATCAATGTTTGCACATGGTCTTGCACCACGTTCCTATTTTCAGCTGATTTTGTCTGTAAAATACCTCCTGTAACGAGAAGTAAGTCTGAGCTGGATCTAGTGTGTTCAGAACCAGATCCCAATGAGAGCTCAGCCAGATTTATGGATAGCTCTGACAATGGCATTTGATTGTGTGGAGTTGGGCCCACAGGTGCATACGGGGGAGGACGAGGAGGAGGAGGGGGAGCGGGGCAAAGAGGATGCGGAGGGGGAGCACAAGGCCGTTCAGTTTCAAGGCATGTCTCTGTTCCTGTTACGAGGGCAGCACCGGCTTTAATAGGGAGTTCTGTAGTACCAGGCACCAAGGTCTTATCTGCAGACGGCCATAAATCTGATTGCAAGCCAACAACTTGTTTCTGTGAAACTGTTTTGTGAGCACTTCTCAGAGCAGGTTTCTGCCTACCTAGGATTTTGCACATTTCATCCAAAAATAACGAGCAGTCCCTATTAAAGGTGTCCGCCTTCTGCCAGTCCTTATTTTTCTTTCTACGCACTAGAACAGAACATTTTTCCTTCTCATCTAACGCCAACCTCAAAGCTCTCTCTGATTGCACAAGAAGCTTATTCAGTCCAGCAGCAGATGGAGACGGGTCATCCACACCAGGAAACATTCCTGACCGACACATGTTATTCACCCAAGAAACTAAACGTCTTTTCTCATCAAGAACATTCTTGACAGCTACCTTCCGACTCCATGAAACCCACAACTCATGTAATACAGATCCTAATGTGCCAGGGCACAATTTTTCCAAGTTTGTATAGGTATGTCAGACATTATAATGTTATACACGTGTTTTACAAGGGTGAAGTGAGCAAACCTCCAGCCAGGACCATGGACAGCTGCAGTAGCCAACCAAGAAACTGCCTGTTTTAAATCACCCTCCTAAAATACCCAATAAAAATGTCACCCCAGAGCACAGCAGTGGTAGTCTCTATTAGACTTCACAATTAACCTACTACCTGCAAATACACCCACTGAAACAATATATAAAATAAAAAATCTTTCCCTGTTGCCTTAGTTTGCATGCCCACAGCACTTTCCGGAGTACAGGTCGCAAGGGTCTAAGAAAAAACAAATAAATAAACAAAAGAAAGTAAAAAATAAATAAATAAAAATAAATGAAAAAAATAAAAAATAATTTGCGACCTATACACTGGAAAATATGGTAATCAACATCAACTGGGAAGGGGAGGGAAAATGTGACTCTTAACAGCGATCACAGTCCCGGATGTGAACTTTAATCACATGCACAGCGACCTGTGAACCCGGAGTGGCAATCCACTCTGAACGGCGAAAACGTGTGCTGGATAAAAGCCGTTGTGAACTCTACGGCGAGCAAAGTCCCGGAGTTCACGACCGACCTCAGCCCCACGATTTCCCGGAGTCCAAATAAATAAATAAATAAAAAGAAAGTGTCTCCTAGCCAACAGGCCGGAGCTCATAGAGGGGAAAAAAAATTGCAAACTCGGCACTCATATGCTATCCCTGTGTGTGTGTTGGACTATGTGCTTTTTCACTTTACTTACATGTACGAAAACAGCAAAAAAAATGCACATTCAAATGAAATACCAACAGTGGTTCACGTTATTTAACTGTTAACGCTAACTCAAACGACCGTAGCTACACTACGGTGCAATTTTTGCCCACCCGAAAACAGAACAGACATACAGCCAAGGTAAATTTAGCGTTTTCAATAGCAGACATTTAGTTATAAACGGAAGATCTGCTCACCTGAATGAAGAAGGCGCCAGAGTTGGCTGCACGCTTGCTCCGCCACTCGTGGGGGAAGCCCCCAATCGGCTTCCGTTTCAGGCGAAACTGCAAACTTCTCACGTCGGGATCACCAAATTGTTGCGGTTCAAAAGTTGAAGGAAAGCTCTGAAACGAATGTGCAAGTTTTATGCAGGTTTATTGTACATTATAAGAATAAACCTTACAGCAACCAACAGACCTGACTCCAAGCACAGTCCAACACACACACATCTTCGAAGGCGGACCACGGTTTTATACCTCTAGATGACGTCATCGCCTCGTGGGACCAATCCTGGAATCGAACCGCCTTGGAACCGCCCTAGAACTTTTCTACTCTGTGAGTGATCCGCCTCTCAGCCAATCAACTACCAGCTCTGTATGTCAATCATCCAGTGTTGTGTCTGTTGTATTATGCAGGCGTGTAACTGAAAAACTCTTCCCTATTGGAAATAAAACCCGTAAATAAAGGTTCCATCTTGAATATATTTTCACATTATATGGTGGAATTAAGTGAACATAAATCATAACACATAATATGTGTGCTTCAGGTGTAATACTGATATACATATATTTCATCTTGTTCAAAATCCCTGACAAGCATAACCATGTTACGACCAAAAAACAGTCAAAACATATTCATGGACACTGAACACAAAAGAAGGTTTAACAGAAAAGTTTATTAACTAAAACTAAGGGCGACCAAGCTGGTGAGGTCCCTTCTGGCTTCTCCCACCAGGCCTGGAGCGTCTTCTCCTGGAACAGCGTCCTAAAAAACTAAAGAAAGAAAGTACAAAGGAAAGATGGACAGGTGAGTCTGGCCAAACATAAGAAAACGCCACCCAGGCAAACCCAACCCCAATATAGGGCCGTAGTGTTTCCCTAGGCGACGATCTACCTATAACCAACAAGGTCCTCACTTACCAATAAAATAAAAATACGAAAACTAGGCTACCAATCCACAACTGTCAAAAGTACAAAATAAAAAGACAAAAAGAGAAAAATTAATTAACAGTCCCCCTCACAGTGGACCACAGTTGTCCTATTTCAGGACAGCTGAACAAACACTGTCCTCAGTGTCACTCAATTAAGCCTCCTAGGCTCCAAGCACAAACACACTCCTCCTAAGTTCAAAGTTTAGTTACAGCCAGCACTTAAGGTACCATAACCTACTCATCACTCTGCTTTAAGCAGCCAGAGTCACTTTAGAGCTCAAAACAGCTCAACTACTACTCCCCCTGGAGCACATACACTAACAATCAGAGAGGGTGGAGGTCTTCCTGTGTTAGTATTCATTCATTCATTCAACCTTTATCCACAGTAATCCTACGCCCCATGATGCTTTGCGCGAAATGTGCACACGACTTCCGGTTGACCGGAAACACCGTTTGTTTACATGCGAGTAATACAGTTGAAGACAGTCCAAACTTTGTTGTTTTAGTTCATTAAAAATGTGGGAACACCACTCGTTTTGTTAAAAGAGGAGGGACAAATAAAAAGAAATTACAGATGTTACCTGATCGCGCAGACATAATTTAAAAATAACGCGTTTGCTCCGGCCTCTCGGCTAAGGTTTATTAGCAGCTATCTCGGCTAAAGATACCAGTCGCGTCTGAGATCTATCGTTTTAAGACAGTAAATCTTCCAAAACTCTCATTAATAAACCCTCCCCGACTAAAAAGATGTTACCTGATCGCGCAGACATAATTTAAAACTACATAAATAGCGAACGCGTTTGCTCCGGCCTCTCGGCTAAGGTTTATTAGCAGCTATCTCGGCTAAAGATACCGGTCGCGCCTGACATATATCATTTTAAGACAGTAAATCATCCAAAACTCTCATTAATAAACCCTCCCTGAATAAAAAGAAATTACAGATGTTACCTGATCGCGCAGACACAGCCATAGAGTAGGATGCAGGGACACTCTTTCTTTGTTTTGGGTCCGTGTTGAAAACACTGTTGTTTTAGCCAAAGATTTAGCTTGGTCCGGTTGTTGGTGCAGCCGCGAACAGCACAGCAGGTACCTGAACCCCGGTAGGACATTTCAGTAAACGTTCCGTTTAAACAAAAGCTGTGTTTGCTCCGATAAAATGAATGAAAATAACTTTCAAAAACACCCGCGATACATACTCCGCCTATGGAATAAAGGCACTTCCGGTGTCGGACAGGAAGTACAATGCACATTCGCTTCTACAGTGACACCCCCAAGAATACTGTGGATTTAGTCAGGTAAATCTCATTGAGCCTCGAGGGCTCATTTACAAAAGCGACCTGCTAGTATATCACATAGCTCTACAGCTGTCTCTCAACACTTGGTTAATTACCTTTAGAGTATCTTCAACAAGAACTTGGTCCACAAGTCCAACTTTCACACTTGATCAGCAAGCCAGATCCTACTACATCAAGTCTCCACACTGCTCAAGGCATTGCCTGTGAAATATAAAGGCAGGTCCTGCAGGTGAACACCTGTGCTGCTCAATTAAGCTTGATTAGGAGTGAGAGCAAAAAAAAAGTTTCTTCCTGAATCAGCAGGCTGCAACAAACTGCAGCATTTTTACAGTGAAGAAAAAAAACACAGGAGGGTGCAGTCAGCTTAGACTGTTAGTTTAAAATACTTAAAAACCCTGGGGTAAATAACAGACTCCCATCACCTGCTGGAGCACAAGTTAGGAGTCATCAGGACTCTGTATCACAGAGCAGACAACGTCCCCACTAACTCAGGAGCCAGACAGAAGGAGAAATCACACACAAAACAGGCTCTAGAGAAATGTGGATATCCTAACTGGGCCTTCCTGAAAGCAGAGAAGAAACCCAAACAGGACTCCAGCCAGCCATCAGGTGAAAAGAAGGAACCCAGACCCAGACCAGTGGTCATTCCGTATGTTGCGGGAGTTTCAGAGACATTGAGACGTTTATTTTCTAAACACAACGTCCCAGTGGCTTTTAAACCCCAAAATACATTACGGCAAAGACTGGTTCATCCCAAAGATCCAGTCCCCCGGCACAAACAGAGTAATATTGTGTATGCTGTTCAGTGTCAGGAGGGCTGTGATCAGTCTTATATCGGGGAAACTAAACAGCCACTGGCCAAAAGGATGGCCCAGCACAGAAGATCAACATCATCAGGTCAGGACTCTGCGGTCTACACTCATCTCCAGGCCAGCGGTCACTCTTTCAGGGATGAAGATGTTCACATCCTTGATAGAGAGGAACGATGGTTTGAGAGAGGAGTAAAGGAGGCCATCTTTGTGAAAAGAAACCGTCCATCATTAAACAGGGGTGGAGGCCTCCGGGTTCAACTGTCCCCCTTATACAATGCTGTTATTGCTAGTATCACTCAGCCCTCTATGAATAGCAAACACCCATCAGGGTGCTAACGATCCATCGTTAGGCTGATGGTCTTCCTTTATCATGTGAGCAACTGGTTTCAGGCTGTCATCAGCCAACTGGTCGATCCTCTATGAGAGGATGCTGAGCTGAATACAGTAGCTCAGATTGAGGAAGTCTTTCAGAAGAAAGACGAAACGTTTCTACAATTTTTTTGCTTTGTTTTGTTTTGTTTTTTGAATGTCCAGAGGACCAGATTTAGCTTTTTTAGGTTTGACATATAGCTTTTAATTTTATATTTAAAATGCTATTCTAAACAACACTGTTGTAAGATGTCAGAGATTTGACATTAATAGATAAACATTTTGTAAATATAATATATATATATATATATATATATATATATGTATATATATATATATATATATATATAAATATAAATAAATATATATATATAAAGACCTCAGTGCATTGAGTGACACATCAAAGATGCAAACGTGTAAATCAAAGTCTGTAGCATGCTAACATTACCCACAGAACTATTCTGCTATTCTATCATATTGTAAAATACTGTGTGTTTAAATGAAAAAAGTATAAACAAACCTTTTCTTTCTTCCTCTTGTAAGATTTATTTACGGTTGGTCAACGTCTTTCTTCCTCTTAAGTTTCTTTTATGATGTGTTCTTTGTTCGACTGCCCCTAGTGGTCTGGAGCACTTCCGTTACAGCTTTTCCCATTTGCGGCTCTTTCTGTGGTTGCAGCTCGTTCGTTCTTTTGGAGCGCGTTTTATCTTTTGCAACGCGTTTCATCTTTTGCAGCTCGGTTCATCTTTTGGAGCGCTGTTTTCTTTTTTGCATTGCAACTGCTTTTTAATTTGTAGCATTTGGGTTTGCAACGCGTTTGTCCTTTTGGTGCGCGTTTATATCTTTTGGAGCGCGTTTCATCTTTTGGAGCACTGTTTTTTTTTTGGCAGCGCTTTTTCACCCCTGGGGTTAGATGATGAAATCCGTTTAAAGGAAATCGAATTAGAGATGAGAAAAGCTGCTTTGAGAGAAAAGGAGGTAATGTACAAATCTGCTGTGAAAAATGCTGAAGCTGCAATGAGGACAGCAGAGCTCGCGCAACACACTGCTCGGAGGGAGATGGAAATTAGGTTTAAGCAACGAAGATTAGAATTGCAGGATTAGGTTCGTCAGAGAGAGTTGGAGCTGGGTGTTGAACATGTCCCGTTGTATGAGGTGGGGTGTCGCCCAAAGTGGTGTTCTGGAGAAGCTGTGGTGGTACTACGCACCAACTTTCCTGTTGCAGACGTCCCTAAACTTGTTAATAATGACTTGGCTGTGGATTGTGTGTTGGTCACTCCTGAGGTGACACCACAGATGGAGGAGAAATGTGAAAAGGACGATCATGATGTTTATCAATGATGTTATAGAGGCGGCCGTGGCGTAGTGGTAATGGCAGTCGTCCCCCGATCGGAAGGTCGGCGGTTCGAATCCCAGTTCCCTACAACATGTGTCGTTGTGTCCTTGGGCAAGACCCTTAACCCCGAGTTGCTCCCGGTAGGACTGGAAAGCACCTTGCATGGTAGTCTGCTGCTACCGGTGTATGAATGTGTGCAACATTCAATGTGTGTAGCAGTTTGAGATTTTCACTAATGAAAAGTGCGTTATTAATTGAATTCATTATTATTATTATTATCTAATGCCGGGTACCCACCAGACGCGTTTCGGCCAGTGGAAGCGGCCGGTTTACATTGAAAGCCTATGTAGAGACGCGTTGAGGTACGTCGAATCGTGAAGCGGCGCGTTTTGAGTGTTTGAAGCGGCGCGGTGGCACGCAGCAGTTCCTTTCCGCGCACGTCCGAAGCAACCTATGCGTCGAGCTGCCAAGGGTCAAATATTTGAACTTTCTACGCTCGATACGTCGCATCAACCAATCGGGAGAGACTCTGCTATGTGATAACGCAACGAAAACGGGACTTTTTTTGGACTTTTTAAACTTACCCCATCGAGCCTCCATGAAGGAACCAGCCTCCGGTAAGAAACTTGGCATTTTAAACAGTTGCTGCTGTCCGCTCGAGCGTACGATCACCCCAAACATAAAAAAATGTTTTAATCTCAACAAAGACTTTTGGAGCTGCAGTTCGGCTCGTAGAAAACCCACAAGTAGTAATGTGGCTCACGTACAGCTGATTTCGTCTGCCCGGTGTACAAGAAACAACCGGAAAAGGAGCCAGACCCCCCCCTCCTCTGCCTCCTCCCAGGGCGCATCATCAGTGGCGTCTTCAGTGGATGTGTGATAGTGACAAGCGGCCAAAAGGGGGCGGCAGGAGCGTTTCGACGCGTCTAGTGGGTACCTAGCATATGTGATTTTTTTTATTTTTCTCTGAGACAGAATCCGTCCCAGTGAGCGATATAGCAGAGGAGTCGATCCAACCAATTCATCCTGCTCCTTTGTTTACCCTTTCAGCCTTTTCACAGGAAGTTGTGAGTGTGATACTGGACGTTGTGGAGCCGTTGACTAGAACAGAAGCAGGGAGTGAACCTTTGTTTACTGTGCGAGATGAACTGTTGGAACCGTTTGTTGAACGTGTTAACCGTGATTGTGTGTTTGTTGACTCTCTATGCTTTTTTTGCAGTGTACCTGATGACAGAGCTGTTGCAGCTGACACGTTGGTGCTGTCCGGTGTTGAAACAAAGGCTGACAGTTTCCCTCTGGCTGTGCTAGGAATGAATCACTCTACCCTTCCAGCTGACGTCATTGATCAGAATGTTGGTGAGGGTGGTACTAAACAGAGGCCTTGTGAAGTGAAACCTGATAAGCGACGCCTTTTTGGGTTTAAGATATTTTGAACGTGACTGGTAGTTGTGTGAGATGTGTGTTGGGTTGTGTGTTGTTTTTTTGCTTGTTGTTTTAGGTGTAGATGTTCGTGTATTTTGTTTCCTTTGTATGGGTGATGAGCATGGTGTAATATGGCTACATCATCCCATGCAAAGTCTATTGTGGAAGGTGTTATGTACCAAGGGATTAGGATTTAAACCCCATTATGTTTTATGTTGGCTGCTACGTGTACCTCATTTTTGTAAACACCCCTTTTAAAAGCCTGATTTAAATAAGGCTTGATTAGTCCACCCTGTGTACTGCGTGTAGAACATGCCTATAAATATATTGGACTGAGAGTTGAAGAGCTTGGAGGTTCTGTGATAGGAAGCTGACCTTTTTGTGAAAGTGAGAAGAATCTGTGAGACTGATTGTTGGACAAACGGATTTAATATAAGGATAGGCTCCATTACCTCCATTTGTGAGTCCGTTATCATGGGCGTAGCAAGGATTATATGAGGGGCGGATTGTTTAAAGGAAACGTTGACCTTAGAAAAATCCACAAGCCTAAAAAAAAAGCCTAAAAAAAAGCCTCAAGTCTCAGTGGCTCAATGGAAAGGCGTAGGGTTTCCGCTCCAAAGCATTTCTCGACTCGAATTCAAATCTCACCTGGTTGAAGTTAGTTTACGTTTGTCTTTTATTGAAAAAAAAAAGGATTTTGTGTTAACTACAGGCATATTAACTCCTTTTTTTTAATCCAATAAAAGACAAACGTAAAATAACTTCAACCAGGTGAGATTCGAACCAGAGTCGAGAAAAGCTTTGGAGTGAAAACCCTACGCCTTTCCATTGAGCCACCGAGGCTTGTTGCTTTTTCAAGGTCCATTTTTTCTTATGTCGGCTGTTGTAATGTTTGTAGTCGTCCCCCTTTGTTTAATGTATGTGTCCAGCAGCTGCAAAGACAGAGGAACTGGATTGGTCCCACCAAGATCCCCGCTCCGGACCGCCTCTGCAAGTTTCTCTTCAAAACTATCCATGTCTGTCAAAGCAACACAAAAAAACGGCTTCTAAAAGAGTAGCGGGTAGTGTGTAGCAGTGTCATACATCATATATGGACATCCAAACAAAAAACGGCCACAAACTTTGAACCAATCACACAATGCGAGCCGCATCCTCCGCGTCTCGGAGTTCTGACTGGGAGCCATGTACAAGACAGCTGTCACCGGGGGATCGCAGCGGGAGTGCAGACAGAAGTTGCACAACCTTTTTTCACTCAACGGGGGGGTAAAAGACGTAAGACAAGAAGTATCCACCTTAGTTTCGATTTCGCGCCACTACCCATAATTCATAGCGGAAGCCGGGAGTGTACTTCTGCCCGCGGTCCCGCGCTGTTGTTTACCGTTGTGGTGTAACACTAGCTAGCGATTTAATTTTTCTTACGCACACGTTTCCTTTAACTGACGTAAATGGCAGTACATCAGAGATGGATACATTCCAAGGATGTTTTAAAAAGCTGCAATGATAAGACGTTAACTGTGCCTCACCTGTCACTGCTTAGTCCGTGAGCAATGACAAGTGAGGCACAGTTAACGTCTTATCTCACTGCTCACGGACAGGCTGACTGGACACACTGTGGAAGGTACATCACTTATTTGGATATCAGAATATTTAGATCACAGCCAGACATTAATATAGTCAGAGTTCAAGTCTGTGCTGTGAATGAAAGCAGACATTGGTTGAAAATGTCACAAGTAACATGTAAAGTTGAAACACATGCTGTTTAATTAACAAGATTGATGATAAAGTAGTTCTATATTTTCTGCAATCTTCAAAGACAAGATAATATGAAATATGTACATTGTTGTTTTGAGAAAATCGTGTTGCCATTTAAAGAATAACCTGTTACATTGTGGTTGAATAAAACAAAAAAAGAAGTCATTTTTCAGTTGATTGCATCATACATAAGCTTTTCAACAAAAACATTCATGGTGTAGAGTATATATATACAAAAGAGAAACAGAAATTATTTACTCCATATCTAAAAATTTGTGTTAATGTAATCTCTCAGGTCGTAGAATCTTCAATCACCAGCAGACTCCCGGGAGATGGATGGAAACTCGACTTGGTCCAAAAGTTTTGTGCAGTCGTACACAGCAACAAATGAGTTAAAATAATATCTTCTATAAATAAATCTGCTGTTCATTTACATTTGTTCTTTTTGTTGTTATTTCGATAATTAAAATACACTGTTCAATGTCTAATAATGTGAAGTAGTTTCATTGTGATGTAACCCGTACCACTCATTCTAATACACATAAATAAAAACTAAAGGTCTTGTTCTTTGGCCGGCCAGTGTAGTGTTTTTATTCACATGTGCTAAACATAAAAATATTCATTTTGCTTATACGTTTTCATCATCCAGGAGACTGACAAAGTTCAGAATAAAAGCTATAATTATACATTTAAAACAGTTGAAACTGAATACTGTACAATATGAGAACTGTAGGTGGTTTTGTCTTAATGAAAAAGAATTGGCTCAGATCAAAAACACTAACAAGCAATGATGGAGACCAGCAAATTGGAACAGTTTGTTTTACTTTCTCTTTTCTTTCTTTCTCTCTTAAAAAAATATATATTGGAGTGAGAGGATGCTATAAGGTGTGAAGGGAGGCCATCTATAAATGGAAAAAAAAAGAGAACTGTAGGTGGTTTTGTCTTAATGAAAAAGAATTGGCTCAGATCAAAAACACTAATAAGCAATGATGGAGACCAGCAAATTGGAACAAATTTATCTTCATGTGGAACCGTCCGATTGCAGCCAACTCCTTCCTCAGGAATCCAAGGTGTTAATCTGAGACAGGACCCAGGTCTAGGATCTGAGACAGTCTGAGGTGTAGCATTTACTTAATGTAGGATCTTATCTCTGGATGGATCACGGCGCTTCACTCTTCTGTAAAGTAGAAAAAGAAAACTTGTCTTGTCATAGACAGTGTGTACAGTACAATACAGTATTTATTAGGCATGTAACGAGATCTCGTTGTACGAGATCTCGCGATATTAAACTCCCGCGATATCTCTCGTTGAGAGGTAACGTTGTCTCGCGAGATGCTAATGCTAGCGCTAGCAGAGCCCCTAGCAAGTCAGCGTCACGGACAGCATGGCTTCGCCGGATGAAGTTGCTATAGAAGACGCCCCAACTACTGATGGAACTACCGCAGACGAGACGCCTCTACATTGATGGAGGGTCCCGACGCTGCCCCGAATGTAAAGACACGCGTGTAAACACCGGTGTGACCGGTGTTGCCAGATAGAGTACCACCCGCCCAAAGCACTCTCTATCCGCAAAAGTCAGAAGGAAAATCGCGGTGAACCACCCAATCTGGCAACACACGATTCAGTGCAGTGATGCGGAAATATAACGCGCGCATGAAGTAAATGGCTGTACGTCGTGTGTTTACAAACTACGGTAAATATGTCGGGCAAAAAAAGAAAGTGGTTGGACATGGATTCACTTGTGTCACGGAACGGGATGGGAGTCAGCGTCCTATCTGCATGATATGCAACACGAAGTTGAGCAACTAGTCTGGCGCCGGCAAAACTGAAGGAACACTTCATGAAGATGCACAGACGGAGAATACAGTACAAGAACACAACGCCTGCTGAATTCAAGGTGAACGAGCCAGATATGATGTTGTTTCTATGCTAATTTTAGCTTTTTAAGCTAATTCCACATTTAATGCTCTTATTAAAAAAAATGTCATCCTAATTCAGCAAAAATGTGCTCTCTCAACTTCATTCTGGTGATGCTTCTTTCTGCTATTTTAGCTACTTTTCAGCTGAATCTTTTTTCTAATTTTAGATTTTCTTCAGATAATTTCCACATTTTTGTGCTCATTTCTGCTTCTTTCAGCCTAATTGGGCAAATATATTCTTTTTGCTTTCTTTTGCTAATTTAAAAGCTTATTCTACCTTTTCAGCAACATGTTTTAGTACTCTTTTTCTGGTTTAAGGTCAATTAAAAATTTTGTGGTAATTTCTGACACTTTCAACCTAATAATTACCTTTTTTTGTTCATTTCAAGGTGCAACGAGCCAGATATGATGAAAGGGCCACTCTGCCTGCTCTTGGATTTGTACCTGTTAGCAAACCGATCCTCGCAGCATCGTACGAAGTTGCTTATTTGATCGCAAAGCAGGGTAAGCCACACTCCATCGGTGAATCTCTCATAAAACCAGCTGCATTAAAGATGGCAAATCTGCTACTCGGAACAGCAGCTGAAGATAAATTATCCCAAATTCCTCTTTGATGATTAAAAATTGTACAAAAATATTTTTGGGGGATGAAACTCTTATTGGGCCAGAATAAAGTTGTTGTGAGTTCATGCACTGTGTTGCTTTTGTTCTTTGAGCAAGGTGATGTTGTAGAATTTGGAAAAAAAAAAATCATAT
>JBBPBX010076730.1:0-17042 GCA_038048925.1 Garcialebias charrua
AAGCACTTTGGTCATGGCTGCCTCAGAGGAGTCGACCAGGGAGAGAGCAGACTCCAGAAACCATCTTACCACCATCAAACTGATTGGCCCACTATGTGAGTGTACTACTTGTGGGACTGAGGCCCCGTTTACACGGCGCGTACAGTATTTTGAGTGAAACCGCTCCTTTCTCTCTGCGTTTGTACTGATCATTTACATGAGACCAGTAGCCCCCCTCTTTGAATCAGATGGTTTTTGAACCCACGGCTCAGGGAGGAGGTTTTTCGCTGACTCCCCGCTGATAACATAAACATCTCCCGCTGAGCTTTTGTTTGAAGGCGTGCGCGCAGCACGCACGCGTGGACAGCCGGCATTTCTAAAGGCTGCAGTATAGCTCTGCGTTGGGCCGAACGCCGCTCAACGCGTGCATGCTGCGCGCAGGCAGTTCACAGTATAGCTCAGCGTGGCTCCAGCAGCAACAGCAGGGCGGAACGTTTACCTACGGGACAAATTGAGGTCGCTGATTGGTCATTTGCTGACATGCCTACTGAATTGATTGACAGGTCGGGTGGGGGAAAAAAGGGCACGGGCTACGCAACGGTTTTCTGTGTTTATAAAAAGTTCTAAAAAATAAAATAAAAACAGGGAGCGCTGGTCCAGCACACCAGAACACCAGGAAAAATTTAGAACCTCGCGCAGCCACGTTGGACATGAGTTTAGTTTGCTCGTGACAAATTCATTAATTTCCTCCTCATCGGAGGAGGAAGCGATCACTTGACTTTTGGCAAAAAAACAAAAGAAAAGTCAAGATCAGGGATGAAGAAGGGGAATTTAATACATTTGTGTCACATACAAAACAGTCCGCCGCCGGGCAGTTTATTGTGAGACAACGCGCACACGTAAGCGGTCGTAAAATTTTAGCTTGGCGCCTTCACGCCCACGTTCAAAGGCTTGTGCCGCGGCATTCGCACGGCGTCAAGCGGCGTTCGGCCCAACGCAGAGCTATACTGGGGCCTTAACAATGGCGGTGGACTGGACACGCACCACTTTCTTGTCAGGCTCTGCGCCTGTCATGCTTGTTTTTGTTGTCACTCACTCCTCAGTTTCCGGTCTGCATCCCTAATCACTCTCACCTGTCATCAACCACCTGCCCAGCAGCTCTGATTACTCACTCCCTCATAGTATAAAAGCCCTCTTGTTTCATGTGTTCCTCGCCGGGTCATAAATCCAAATCAATACCTAATCCATACCTCCCTGATGTCTGGTGGAACCACTACTCGTTTTTCCTCGTTTTGTAAGTGACTGCACCGTTCAGTCTTTTTGTTTTGTTTATTAAAGTGATTATTATTTTACATCTGTGTCTCTGAGTCCTGTTCGCCTGCATTCTGGGTCTGCGTCCTCCACCGGAACCGTATCGTGACAGTATGACCCGGCCATCACGAAATCGCAGAACCCGCAGGCGGAACAGACTCACTCAGCGTCAGACAGACGCGGCCCCAGGACAGGACGAGCCGACCGTGATACACGTGTACGGGTTTCGTGCGGAGACCGGCTGGGGAAACCACAGCTCGGAGACGGAGGTTCTCTCATCCCCGCTTCTGGTCGAGGAGGAAGAGCGGAGGAAGCTCGAAGGCGGCCTCGCTGCTTGTTGGCCGTCTCCCCCCTCCGTTCCAACACTCGGGTCGATGTGGTCCGACTCGGACGAGGAGGACGAGGACCCAAATGGGTTTTGGATGGATCCGGTAACGACTCTCAGTCCACGTCACCGCTGGACAGAACGTGCGGACATTTCCGGGTTCCAGCCCCGCCCACCGTCGAACTCTCCACGCCGGCTGTCAGAAAAGCCGGGGAAATTTTCAAAGGGGGGGGCATGTGTCAGCCCGTGTGCTGACAGCAGTTCTGACAGGACTGAGGCGAGACTGGAGCTGACGGAGGAGGCTGCGCGCCCTTGCGCTTCTGTTATGAAGAAGGAGGAAGACTGCAGCTCCAGTGTTTTGTGGGAGAGATTAATCGCTGCCGAAGGAATCATTTCCTCGTATACTGGAGCTGATAACAGAGACGACTCGCTGGGGGCGTGGCAGCTGTTCGAGCAAGCATGGAAGGAGAGCTGTGTGTTACGCTCACTGCTGCTCGCTCGCGTTCAGCCAGGTCCACCTCCCAACTCACCTCCTGCTGATCACAACTCCTCATCTTCATCAAGTCCTCTTCTCAGCTCACCCACAGCAGCTGAAAGTCCCAGAGCTGCTGAACGTCAGAACTTACAGACAGCTGCAGCTCCCACCCATCCACCCACAACTGAATATCTGAGCCCAGTAGCAGCTTCTCAGCCTGATGCACCTCCCAGCTCAGACATTGGTCCAGATGTGGTCCTGGGTCCTGAGGTCCTCACTCATCCATCTGGAGGCTTCACCTCATCGGGGGTCTTCGTTCCAGAGCTCCTCACTGTTCCTGCTGAGGTCCTCCCTGCCGTTGGAGATCAGGGACCAGCCGCAAATGACTCTGAACCAGCTGCTGCAGACCCCGACGCTTCGGCTGCTGCAGACCCCGACGCTTCGGCTGCTGCAGACCTCGACGCTTCGGCTGCTGCAGACCTCGACGCTTCGGCTGCTGCAGACCTCGACGCTTCGGCTGCTGCAGACCTCGACGCTTCGGCTGCTGCAGACCTCGACGCTTCGGCTGCTGCAGACCACGACGCTTCGGCTGCTGCAGACCTCGACGCTTCGGCTGCTGCAGACCTCGACGCTTCGGCTGCTGCAGACCACGACGCTTCGGCTGCTGCAGACCACGACGCTTCGGCTGCTGCAGACCACGACGCTTCGGCTGCTGCAGACCACGACGCTTCGGCTGCTGCAGACCACGACGCTTCGGCTGCTGCAGACCACGACGCTTCGGCTGCTGCAGACCACGACGCTTCGGCTGCTGCAGACCTCGACGCTTCGGCTGCTGCAGACCTCGATGCTTCGGCTGCTGCAGGCCTCTCAACGCCTGGGGTCTCACCACCTGTGGTCTCGGCGTCCGACGACAACTCCTCACCTGGTCCAGAGCCTGTAGTCTCCTCGCCTGCAGTCTCGACGGTGGTCTCCTCGCCTGCAGTCTCGACGGTGGTCTCCTCGCCTACAGTCTCGACGGTGGTCTCCTCACCTGCAGTCTCGACGGTGGTCTCCTTGCCTGTAGTCTCAGAGGAGCCCGACAACGAGGGTCCTGACGACGAGGGTCCGGACGACGTCTCAGAGGGTCCCCACAACGTCTCACCACCCGACAAAGTCTCAGAGGGTCCCCACAACGTCTCAGAGGGTCCCCGCGACGTCTCAGAGGGTTCCCACGACGTCTCAGAGGGTCCCCGCGACGTCTCAGAGGGTCCCCGCGACGTCTCAGAGGGTCCCCACGACGTCTCCGAGGGTCCCCACGACGTCTCCGAGGGTCCCCACAACGAGGGTCCCCACGACGAGGGTCCCCACGACAACGGTCCCCACGACGTCTCCGAGGGTCCCCACGACAAGGGTCCCCACGACGAGGGTCCTCACGACGAGGGTCCCCACGACGAGGGTCCCCACGACGTCTCCGACGGTCCCCACGAGGAGGGTCCACACGTCATCTCAGAGGTCCCCACGATGAGGATCCACACGTCGTCTCAGAGGGTCCTGACGACGAGGTCCCCAACGACGTCTCGGAGGGTCCTGACGACGGGGGTCCCAGCGCCGCAGACGCCTCGTCCCCGACAGAGGGTCCCGGCGCCGCAGGCGTCTCGGCGCCCATTGACGGGGGTCCTGGCGACGACGATGGCAGAGTACCAGCTGACGACTGTGTTCCGGCCGACGACTGTGTTCCGGCCGACGACTGTGTTCCGGCCGACGACTGCGTTCCGGCCGACGACTGGGTTCCGGCCGACGACTGTGTTCCGGCCGACGACTGTGTTCCGGCCGACGACTGTGTGCCGGCCGACGACTGTGTCGGCCGACGACTGTGTGCCGGCCGACTGTTGTGTGCCGGCCGACTGTGGTGTCCCAGCCGTCCCTTTCCTTGGGGTTGTGTTTTGGTGCTCTGGTCGCCCGCCTGACGTTTCGTTGCACGATGGGCGGCCTCCTGGACGGCCTCCGGATCAGGCTGGTGGTGATGGGCGGTCTCTTGGACATCCTCCGGTCCAGGCTGAGGGTGATGGGCGGCCTCCTGGACGTCCTCCGGATCTGGCTGTTGTTGGCCCGCCGTCCTGCCTGTTGCCTCCCTCTGCCCGCCCTTGTTCTTGTGGGGGGGGCCTTCTTGGGGGTGTCGGGTGCCACCCTTGAGGGGGGGTTCTGTCAGGCTCTGCGCCTGTCATGCTTGTTTTTGTTGTCACTCACTCCTCAGTTTCCGTCTGCATCCCTAATCACTCTCACCTGTCATCAACCACCTGCCCAGCAGCTCTGATTACTCACTCCCTCATAGTATAAAAGCCCTCTTGTTTCATGTGTTCCTCGCCGGGTCATAAATCCAAATCAATACCTAATCCATACCTCCCTGATGTCTGGTGGAACCACTACTCGTTTTTCCTTGTTTTGTAAGTGACTGCACCGTTCAGTCTTTTTGTTTTGTTTATTAAAGTGATTATTATTTTACATCTGTGTCTCTGAGTCCTGTTCGCCTGCATTCTGGGTCTGCGTCCTCCACCGGAACCGTATCGTGACATTTCTGAACTACAGCTGATGGAATATATTTTGATGCTCATATTTAATTATTCTACACCTGAATTACCTGCATCTGTGTTGGAAGAGTGACAGCTGGATCCAGTTGTCGCTGTTTATTGAGCAGGCGGACATTTCACGTGTCACGCTGCACTATAACATACTAAATGTGCTATATAATAACAGTTTAACAATAATAAACATATTTATGTTAGCGTGTGAGATATATAAATTTATCTTAGCTAAATTAATCGATCTGGACTCGTTACATCATGCCTCATCCCAGTTCCAAAGAGCTCCACAGTGACTGGTCTGAATGACTATAGACCGGTGGCTCTCACCCCGGTGGTCGCTAAATGTTTTGAGAAACTGGTCATGTCCCACATAAAGAAAACCGTGAACACCAACGTGGACCCTCATCAATACGCATACCGTGAGAACCGATCAACAGAGGACGCCATTTCTTCCGTGGTCCACACTGCTCTCACCCACCTGGATCAGAAGGACTCATACGTGCGCCTGCTCTTTGTGGACTTCACATCTGCCTTCAACACCATGATCCCCCAAACTCTGATAGACAAACTATCTACACTTGGACTAAGCCCCTCTATTTGTAACTGGATACTAGACTTCTTAACAAACAGACCACAGTCCGTGAAGATCCACAACTTCTCCTCCTCCACCATAACCCTCAGCACTGGCTCTCCCCAAGGATGTGTGCTGAGCCCCCTTCTGTTCACTCTGCTCACATATGATTGTACAGCCACACTTCCAGGCTGTCATATTGTTAAGTTTGCAGATGATACAGCTGTGGTGGGCTGCATCACAAACAATGATGAGTCCAGCTACAGACAGGAGGTGGAGCACCTGGAGAGCTGGTGCAAAGAGAATAATCTTCACATGAATGTGAAGAAGACAAAGGAGATGATTGTGGACTTCAGGAGGAACAAACACACCCACGCCCCACTGAAAATGGGTGGGTCTGCAGTGGAAGTGGTCTCCAGCTACAAATACTTGGGTGTACACTTGAATGATAACCTCAGCTGGAGCAACAACACCACCAGCCTGATCAAGAAAGGTCATCAGAGACTCTACTTCCTCAGACGGCTGAGACGTGCTGGTCTGAGCAGCCCAGTTCTCACCTCGTTCTACAGGTGTGCAGTGGAGAGCGTCCTGTGCTCCAGCATCAATGTGTGGCATGGAGGCTGCACAGTTGAAGAGAGGAAAGCTCTACAGAGAGTGGTGAAGGCTGCACAGAAGTCTGTTGGAGTCAGACTCCCCACCATCGCGGACGTTTACACCTCCAGGTGCAGGAAAAGAGCCACCTGCATCATGAAGGATCTCACTCACCCAGCACACTCGCTCTTTGCCCCACTCCCCTCAGGACGGAGGTTGAGGAGCATCAAATGTAGAACCACTAGACTGAGGAACAGCTTCTACCCTGAGGCTGTCAGACTCATGAATAAATAAATAACAAGAATAAACACTGCAAAATATCACATCATGTTGATGCTGATCTGTTTCTTGTTGCTGCGTTTCACCTGTGACCATCTGCTCATAATGACTCATGTTCGTGCTGCTGTTTATAACGATGTTTTTCTACTACATTAGGGCTTAGAGTATTACTAGCTGATGCTTCTCTTAGTTAATCCTAGAATGTTATTACTGTTTTTCTCTTGCATTTGTTGTTTCTCTTGTAGTTGTTGTTGGATGTAACTGGGACCCCGTGTACATAATTTCGTTTTCATCACATGTACTACATGCGGTGCAAATGACAATAAAGACTCTCTGACTCTCTCTCTCTCTGAACATGTTGCATGTTGAAAATGAAGTAACCAGGTTGATTTTTAATTTATTTATTTATTCAACAACACAAACTGTATATCACAAACACTGAGGATTAAATTGAACACTTTTGAAACACGTTAACCGAACTGTTATGAACTGGACTCTTCTGTAAACTTTTCATCCTGGTGGACACTGGACTCACATCTGAACCGGTCCGCTTCGTGGAACGAGAGCTTCGACCTTGCAGGAAAAAAATAAAAATAAAACCTCAGTTGGTTGTTCTGTGATCGAAGTAAACACAAGGAAACATTATTAAGAACATTGTTTACCTTGTAACGCTTCTGTAAATCAGCTGATTCTCACGGACTAAAGTCAGACATCGTCACTCGGTTCTGGTCCGCTCAGCAACTGGTGTGCAACTTGTTAGATGAAGCGGGACCCACTTGGTGTCAAATCTGTCGACTCTTATCCAAATTCCAGCTTTACAGTAACTTGTTGTTAACTTGTTGACAACAACTTGTAGTTAGCTGAACTTTTAGCCAGAGAGGAAAACAGACTGACGCAGCACACATGCGCAATAGTGAAGGTTCAAAAATTCACAGTGCCCTAATGGCCTGGCATGGTAACTAAAGTGAATTCATGAGGGCGGGGGGGAGTCATATCCACAGAATTTGCCCGTGTCAACGCAAATCTTTTGCCTCTAATCAACATACCCCAAACCTCCGTTTCCCCCCACCGTGTCCGTGTAAATAGGGCCTGAGTTTGTCGTAGCTCCTTGGACTGATGAAGTCCTTTGGATGAAAGATGAGACATTTCTATGAAAGAAACTGTCCAGAGGACCTGACTGAACTTTGTTGAATCTGCAGATCAATGTCTCAACAAGCTTATCAGTGTGTGAGTGTGTGCATGTGTGTGTGTGTGCATGCGTGCGTGCGTGCGTGCGCGTGCGTGCGTGTGTGTGTGTTTCCTGTCTGGTGTTAAGAGTGTCGACATAACCGTTTGCACAAAACTAAAAGTATGCATCAAAAAAGCAAACTGTGATACTGTATTTTAAAAGTGTATTTCATATAATGCAGTGATGTGTTTGCAGACCAGAAATTAAAGCAGCAGGAGCCAGTTCATTTTTTTCATAGTTTTTGATGTGGACTTCTTTAAGTTCTGTGCTTGCTTAGGTTGGAAGTCTGCGATGAAGTGACAACTCAAAGCAGCAGGGCCGATTCTAGAATCTGAAATGTAGGGCTGCTTAGCCCCCAGTGCTGACAATGGCTCTTGGTTTGAACAACGTGGTGGCCATTGGACTTAGAAGCATTCACAATGTAGTGGGATACACTAGTGGGGTCTGGTGGTCCTTCCCCAGAAATGTTTTAATAAAGTAGATGCCATTTTCTGCATTCTGGTGTGTTTCAATGGGTTGTCAAACATCTATGTGTACCTACCAGTTGATAAGTAAACTATCGACGAAGCTCTCAACCTTGACCTCTCTTAAGGGATTTTAAACATCTACTAAGTTCATTGCAAAAATCAACACAGACATGTTCCTGTTTTTTACATCACTTTATAGTGGAGCTGTTTTTGTTTAATTTTTATATAATTTCTTCTATTTACTTTTCATTTTATACACTTTTATATGATTGTTTAATGTTGTCTGTTCCTCATCTGTGTTCTTTGTTGAAACAGGTCTCTCTTGTAAATGAGTCCCCGAGGCTCAATGAGACCAACCTGTATAAATAAAAGTTGAATGAATGAAAAAAAAAAAAAACTTGATTCAGTAACTATTTTAGAGAGCTCGGCACAATGCTACGTTAGCAGCGTGCAATACAAAAGTATTAGCTAAGACCCGATAGACATAGCGCGCTGCTTTACATTATGCAACCTATGGTAATGGCAGTCGTCCCCCGATCGGAAGGTTGGAGGTTCGAATCCCGGTTCCCCACACCATGTGTTGTTGTGTCCCTGGGCAAGACACTTAACCCCGAGCTGCTCCCGCTAGGACTGGAAAGCGCCTTGCATGGCAGTCTGCCGCTACCGGTGTATGAATGGGTGGATGGTTGGTATTGTAAAGCTCTTTGGGGCCCCTCATAGGGGGCTGGAAAGCGCTATATAAATAAGCTCAATTTACCATTTACCATCTAACAAACACTTTGTACAGAATTAGTTTAGTGTTAACTGATCATAAACAAAGACTAAACTTACGCAACCAGAAGTTGCAACATAGTTATATGACAAAACACAGCACAACTAGCTTTAAGCGTTAACCTTTAATTTAACCATTAAGCATATGTAATTATGACAGAAAATGGATTACAGTTACCTTTGCACAGATTCACTGTTGTGTATTCAGCTGATCATGAGGTCAGTCGCAGAGCTTTATTATTTTGTAAATTTTTCCAGATTCCGTTTAGGTTTTGGAAATGGAATAAACTGTATTCTACCCTCTAAAGCAGTGGTCCCCAACCACCAGGCCATGGACCGGTACCAGGGCGTGGATCAATTTGTACTGGGCCGCGCAGAAAAAAAAAAAAAAACTAAAAACTTTTATTTTGAAATATCTCCACCACATCTGTCAATGACTCACTCTTGATGCAAGTCAACATGCACAAGCGGTATGTTTCAGTTTCAGTTAGACGCATGCGCAGATTGGTTCAACATGGCCCATTCAGGTGGAGTACTTTAACTGCTTGGTCCGGAGCAGACAGGAGGAGGCGTATGGCCATGTCTGCACATTTGAAGGATCACACTGCATATTTTTCAACCCGCCTGACAAAGAGTGACTGTAAAATTATTAACAGAATAAAGCTATAATTTAAACAAAGCTTCTTAATGTAAGAGTTATATCACATCAGAGCTGGTTTTGTCTTGAAATTTTTGAATTCACATCAGAGCTGTTCCTTCCTTTCTGCTTCTGCTCTTAAAAATAATCTCTGCCCCTAAAAGTTCAAAGTCATGGGCAATTATATAAAAAAAAAAACACAAATATAGTTAAAGTTTTGCACTATGCATAAGTTCCTGTGCTTTTGTGTACAATCTCATGTGTGAATCACTGCAGCAGGGAGGAGGATGAGGCACAGCTGATGAGAAATGATCCTGCACTTAATGCACTTATAACCCATACGGAAAAGACATATATAAATTTTATAAAGTTTTTATATGTTTTGTTTGAAACATATTTTTTGTATAATGCATTGAAACCAGGTATAAGATCCTTAGTAAATTTGTATAAAATGAAACATATATAATTTGTATACTTATAAGAACAATATATGACAGTAATTTCACATATAATATCCTTAGTAGGAAAATGTACTATTAAACTTACCGGTATATGGGGGTTAGAGCGAGGAGGTGTGGCCAGGACTGTGACATGCAGCTAGCATTAGCATAATATATGCAACATGCTAGCTGCATGTCACGGTCCTGGCCACACCTCGTGACATGCTAGGTGGAGGACTTTTCACCCCCTCCTGAGTGGTAAATTGATATTAGCAACATAGGCTAATGTTCAAAGCAGTAACAATTGTCATATTTGTTAATGTTAAACTATCTCAAGTAAGACATATGTATCCAAATTATAAAGCAAAAATAACCTATTTCAACAGGTGCACCTGTGGTCACTGCAGCTTCCTTTCCCCTATAGAAAATGTGTGTTGTAGTGAGACGCCAAAGGTATAACTATGGATTATTTAGCACTTCCTCAAGCCCTAATAAATATACAATATAAATAAACACAACAATAAACCTGGTCTTGAGTACACAGTGCACTTTTATTGTCTTAAAAGCATTTCTCAACCTGGACCTGGGCTGTGAATTACTATGGGTATACATTACCAGTAAAAGCACACACAAACTTACCTCAAATTAAAAAAATAATAGTAAAAAATCTAAACTTTATTCATGTTTCACACCACCTTGAGTTCAAATTAATTTTTACATAGTAAATGTGTTACAATGTAATGCGGATAGTCAACGTGATCAATGAAGCTCCTTGTTCTGTCACCACTAGACCTCTGTATTGATAATTACATTTCCAAATCATGTTCACATCTCTGCAATTATTACAAACTCATGTGTAAATTTACTTTTACTTTTAATTGTTTTAGGTGTGCCAAAATTCTATTTTGTTATGTTTGGACATTTTTAAAGCCCCCAGATAGAGTTTCCGGCAGTTTCCCACAGTTTCCGGGCGGCAGCAGTCACAAATTCAAAGCCTACTATTCTTCATTATGTAGATTAAAAAACTGGAAAACCGCCATCTCACAGCAGTTATCTAAAAACTTGCTGTTTTAAGTTTCTAATATTGTCTTGCTCCTTTGTGTACTTTTTCATTTATTGTATTTTGATATATACCTGTATATATATATATATATATATATATATATATATATATATATATATATATATATATATATATATATATATGTATATATATATATATATATATATATATATATATATATATATATATATATATATATATATATATATATATATATATATATATATATATATATATATATATATATATATATATATATATATATATATATATATATATATATATATATATATATATATATATATATATATATATATATATATATATATATATATATATATATATATATATATATATATATATATATATATATATATATATATGTATATATATATATATATATATATATATATATATATTTTTTTTTTTTTCAACTTTCATCATTTTGTAAACCGCCCCCCTAGCTTGTAGATTGTAGTTATGTTATCATTCACGAGAGTTTGTACCGGTATATATTTTTGTTTATGTAGTGTTCTGTAGTTCTGTTTGTTTTAATAAAAAAATTAAATAAAAAAAGCAGTCAGTTTCCGGCAGTTTCCACCAGTTTCCGGCAGCAGTCAGTTGTCGGCAGTGCTGCCATGTGTTGTTAGCTTCGGTTGCTCCGGTTGAGAACTGTGTCCGATCAGAGGTTGCTGTGCACGGATACATGAGATGTAGATGAACGGCGGTTGTGCCTAGGAATGGATGGGCGAATGAAAACGACGCTGTTGACCGCGTGAAGCAGCAGACCGGAGTAGCAACGAGCTAACATGCTAATAACAGGCCTTGCTGTAGCATGAACGGGTGGATGCTAAGGCCCCACCGGGGACACGGAGCCGGCGGCCGGGAGCTCGCATCAATGTCCGCCTGGCAGTTCAGATGTTGGATGGACACCGATCTATCATGCTAAAACGCAGAGAAAAAGAAACAGCTGCGGCAACCTTTTGGAGAGGCTAAGATGCTAACGGGCGCAGCTAATTGCGGAGCTAAGATGATAATGAGGCGCGGCCTTTTGGATGGATGGACACCACGGACAAACGGTGCAGTAAGTTATTCACTCTTTTTCCCTTCATTATGTATGGAGTTAACATGCTAACAGTCCTTCTTGTAAACAGTTTGGACCGCGTGGAGCAGCACAAAGCTGCAGAGCTGGACGTGCAAGGAGCTAAGATGCTAAAAGACGGAGACAGGCTTGACCAGCTCAAAGTAAGACATTTTATTTTTTTATTTACTGTAATTGTCTCTAAATTGTCTCTAAATGTACTGTATGTTTTTTGATATTTATGTGGGGTACTGTGTTAGGATAGGCGAAGTGAACTACAGTACAGTAATAGGCACTACACCACAGTGTAACACCATGGAGCCTAATTTGTGGCGGGCAGTACATGTACTATGGCCTAGAGAAGGGGATCTGTCGTTATTTACGTCAGCAATGATGTGCAGATTACTGTAAACATTGATGGTGTCCCACTTTTCAGTAGTGATGTCCACTTCTGGCCAATACTAGTGAAGTGTGGTAATTGGCCAAATAAGATGAGTGCCACAAAAACCAAACAGGCAATGAGGGATAAAATTAACCCTGGGGGTGACTGGATGACATCCCATTAATAAAGATAAAAAGTACTTCTGGTAAGTTTTGATACATTTAAAATGAAATGTATATCTTAATCCAAATATTGTTGAAATGTGTTTTTTTCTCTCTCCTCACTTAAGCCAAACGTTGTGAGTGTGAGAATTACAACCCGACTAGTCAGGCAGAGGAGGATGAGGAGGACCAGGACATGGTGACTAAATCCAAAAGGACTCGCACTTAAAAAGTAGCTCCGGAGTTTTTTTTAAGCGGTATGTTTGTCATTCTCAAGTGATTTATACATATGTAATCTGCTGACAAAAATTGGGCCTAAAACTTTTTTCACATCAATGTTTGTGAACATTTTTTGCAGGATTAACATCTTCTGATGAAGAAGAGAGCGTCAGAGGTAATGGTTTTCTGTAGATTTTTTAATTCCGCTTTCAAAAGTAATGAACTTTTTAGTAAGCCCTTTTATTAAAAATGGGCATGCTTATTTTTCTTTAAATCACCTGTGTAGGTGTCCAGCTGCCAAACTATCCAACACCTCCACAGAACTACTGAACAAAGCTAGTGAGTACTTACGAGGTCACTTTTTGAGTTTGTTTTTTATTATTATTTTTTATTGCTCCACCCATCCAGTCCTTTAGAGCTGACCAAGAGGGTATCTGTCCGCCCTCTAAAATACCAACACAATTCTGACTGCTCGGATACAGATGAGACTCAGATTCTGACTCAAGCCAAGGTGACATCAATTTTCTTTTATCTATTTAGAGTTCGGTATCATACAAATATACTGACAGTTCTCTCTTTATCATTGCGTACACAGAAGCCAAAAGCTCTCACTGGGAAGGACCCTGCAGAGGAATTCCTCGCCATGTACAGTGATACTCCGCCTTCAGACCTTCAACATGAGGAAAGTCAGACAGTGATTGAATTAAAGCGGCAGATCCAGGAACTGAAAGACGAGAATGCTAAACTGAGGGAGTTGGTTTTTCAAGGTATCACTTCACTCATTTAACAATTACACAGTCAATAAAATTCAAATAATTTAATCTGTTTTTACAAAACTGAACTTTGTAATAAAGAACAATATTTTTTTATCTAATTGGTACAGATCTGCCTGAACTCCTAAAGTCTATGAAGACTGTAATTAATCTAGCTGAACATCCTAAGAGGTACAGTTCAGAACTGAACACACCACAACTGCCACCTCAAAAAGTTCTCTGCAGTCCAGGCCTGGTCCATCATCTGCAGATTCACTGCCGTCCCTCTCCAGACCTACACCCTCAAGCTCCCCATGCGAGTCGGTCATTCCATCAACAAGGGATATCCTGTCATCTAAGGTGATTGGTTAATAAAGAATGAATAAAAACATTCATCACTATACAGTATCCTAAATGCACCTTTTGCATGTCTCCATTAAACAGGTGGAGATCCATCCTGGGACTGGAGTGACGGTCGAGAAACTGGCTTGGGCCTATGCTACCAATGCAAACTCGGCTACAGTTTTTGTGAGGCATCTGCTCCCAGCAGTCTTTCCTGCGGAGACTCTGCTGGTCAGCAATCTTCGAGGGGGGAAACGAGGCCGAGGAGATGCTCGTCTACCTCTGGACAAAAAAACTGGATGCTATCTACAGTAAGTTTTCAGACTTTTATTGTGTCAGAGTGTGACTACAGTACACATTAACAGTTTGGTGTACTGTGTCTGGTTCATTAAGGCCCAGGTATAGCTCTGCTTTCGGCCGAACGCCGCTCCCTTCGCGCGCGTTCACTGGCACAGCTCTGCGTTCTTTCTCGCGTTCATTCTCGCGTTTTCGCTCCAAATTCTTGACGTAATTTGAGAAGCCACAGCGCAGAAACATTCGCTGATTGATCATTTGCTGACACGCCTACTGAATTGATTGACAGGTCGGGGGGAGAAAAAAAAGGCGAGCAGGCTGCTTCAGCGCAGCAGTGTTTTGTGTTTATATCTTATTAAAAAGTTTTAAATAAAAAAAAAAACAGGGAGCGCTGGTCCTGCAGTCCACAGCACACCAGGAAATCTGCAGAACCTTGCGCAGCTACGTAGGACCCAAGTTTAATTCGCTCGTGACAAATTCATTCATTTCCTCATCATTTCAGTCATGGAGTCAGCGGAGGAGGAAGCGATTACTTGACTTTTGGCAAAAAAACAAACAAAAGAAAAGTCCAGATCAGGGACGAAGAAGAGGAATTTAATACATTTGTGTCACATCCAAAACAGTCCGTCGCTGGGCAGTTTATTGTGCGACAACGCGCCACGCGTACGCAGTCGTAAAATTTGAGCTTTGCGCGCTGCGGGGCTACGCTTGTGCCTCGCACTCGAACTGCGTCGAGCGCCGTACGGCCGAATGCCGAGCTATACCTGGGCCTTGACTTTATGAAATGGATTTCTTAGTAGATCTAAAAAAGCTAAGTCTGGTCCTCTGGACATTCAAAAAATAAAACAAAACAAAGCACAAAAAATAGTAGAAACGTTTCGTCTTTCGTCCGAAAGACTTCCTCAGTCTGAGTTGCTGTATTCAGCTCAGTCTTATAAATAGCACCCTCTCACAGTGGATCAACCAGTTGGCTGATCCACTGTGAGAGGGTGCTATTTATAAGACTGAGTGAGCTGAATACAGCAACTCAGACTGAGGAAGTCTTTCGGACGAAAGACGAAATGTTTCTACATTTTTTATTAATTTTTTTTTGCTTCGTTTTGTTTTGTTGTTTGAATGTCCAGAGGACCAGACTTAGCTTTTTTAGAATTTTCTACCTGGATTATTGAGCATGCATCAGGGTATTTCTTAGTAGACATATAGTTTATGTTTATTTTTGTTTATGTTTATTAAATATGTTCATTTTTTTACAAAAGAAACAATACAAGGCAATCTCATAATGATAGTGTACAAAATGTAAAAAAATGAAAGGTGGCAGAAAGAAGAATAAATCTTATTATATCTGCCCCTTATCTCCAACAATCAGATTAAACAACAGTAGTCAAACCATGTAAACAATAATAATCTTCAACCAACTTTTTCCAACAGTCAGGTTAAACAATAATATTCTTCAACCAACAGTACAAAATTACTAACTCTTTTTAATTTTCTAACTAACAGTACAAAATGACTAACTCTTTCTAATTTTCTAACTAATACAATACACATTACGTTATTTCACATATATTTTTTTAACACATTTGTTTTGATCATTTTTTTAAATGTAAACATTGACTTGGCATTTTTAACTACATTCTCCAAGCCATTCCATAATCTAATTCCCTGGATTGAGGTAGAACGTCCCTTCAAACTGGTTCTGAATTGTGGTTTTACAAACAACTCTGTTCCCTTAAGATTATAACAACTTTGTCTTTTAACAAAGTGCAGTATTGTCTTTTAACAAAGTGCAATATAGAGTGATATAAAATGTTTTAACCCCCACACCTTGATGTAAATAACCTTCTAATGTTGATTTTTCTTGGTTTCTTTCAAATTAACAATTGTACTGATATTCTTTTTCCATGTCCCTTTTGTGTTCATACGTAGGTGCAACTCTTGAGCGGTGGCCTGGGACACAGCCCTCCAGCATTGGAAGCACGATCAATGGAAAGATCACAGAGCTTCGCGCTAAAAGTAAAAATGTCTAATTGAGATTAAATACATTGTTCTGTGAATTTGTTAGTGTGAAGTGTTGACAGTTTTTAGCTATTTAAAAGGCTTAATTTTTTCATCCCGTTTACCATGTTAGTTACCATGTTACCATTATAAGTTCAAATAAAAATTTGTCAATTTCTAAAGTGACTCGTGTTTATTATGTAAACTTGATGGTAACTGCATGAAACCATAAGAATAGGTAATTTTTTAATGTTATGCAATTCTCATAAGCTGACATGTCATTTATGCATATAAATGTAATGGTTCATACTCATATACGTTTTTTATAAATACTTTTTGTTGGTAGCCATTAACAAAAAAAATTAAAGACATCAATTTCCTTTAAAAAAAGTACTTTCAATACAAAAAACTTATATGTAATTGTATTTCTTCATATATGTAAAGTATAAGTGTTTTACAAAGTTATTGTATAAAATTAAAAAGAGAAACATATGAAACATATATGTGAAATATAAGTTCCATGTATTCAACATACATAGTTTTTATATTCAACATACATAGTTTTTATATTCAACATACATAGTTTTTATATTCAACATACATAGTTTTTATATTCAACATATATCGTTTTTATATTCAACATACATAGTTTTTATATTCAACATACATAGTTTTTATATTCAACATACATAGTTTTTATATGATTCTTGTAAAATTCATTTTATTATATTGTATGAAATCTATGCAAAAGGTGCCACTTTCAGGAGTAAATCATATATGCCTTATATGTATCATATAAGCCTTATATGTTGTACAATATACAAAACATACACTTAGGATGATATAAGGTTACTTGTTATTTATATGGTTTTTATATATCTTTTCCATATTGGAAATCACACATAAAATGATTAAAAATAAATTTGAAATACAGGTGCTGGTCATAAAATTAGAATATTGTAAAAAAAAAGTTGATTTATTTAAGTAATTCCATTCAAAAAGTGAAACTTGTATATTCATTTGTTTCAATAATGAGTTTACATCTTTTCTTTCATGTTAATCTACTGTAATAAACCTTTGTAAAATGCACCAGAATGCAGGAAATGGCATCTATTTTA
>JBBPBX010076731.1:0-17041 GCA_038048925.1 Garcialebias charrua
TCTACTTGAACCCTTCATTAGTTCACCAATGCATTCAGAATTAAACTCTTTCTCCAATGCGGTTGATCAAAGAGCAATCTATAGCAGGTAAGACACTGATTGTTCAAAACCTTTCACACAGAGCTGCACTTTAAACTATCTGAACAATCCTTTTTTTTGTTGAAAATGTACAGTAGCTTGAGTTGTTTTCACAGATCTTTACTTCTGTCCACATAAAGCCACCATGAACGCTCCATGAAAATCAGTTATTCCCCTTTAACTCAAGCAACCTTGAACAAAAACCCTCACTCCATGGTTAAGCGGGTGCTTGAAGGGCAAACCGACACGGGCACGGTCCAGTGCTTTTATTGACCCACTGAAAACCCTCTTCGTGTCTCCGGGGGCTCGGAGCTCAGGTTAGGGTCTTTGTTGTCTGCGTTCATTAGTGTCTGCTTGGCCATCTCTGCCTCTCTCTCTCTTCCTCCAAACACCTCTTTTGCAGATTGCTGCTCTTTTCCCTCCCCCAAGGACGTGGAGAAGAAAATGTCACCAGAGCAAATTAGAGGGAGCCTCCAACACTGCCTGTCACTTTCTGTTTATTCCACAGAGTGATGACATCACACCAGGAAGTTTCAGCAAGTTTACTAGTAAAACTTTGCCTGACACAGGTATGACACTTTATGACCTGAGTAAAAATAAGAATTTTACGTCGTAAAGTGATTATTTTTTTTACTCTATTTCAAGTTAGCTTTTTTAAATTAACCAGAAAGAAATTTAAACTTTTGTTTATTACTGTTATGTTTCAGCTTTACTACTTTTTATGTGATGTATGCACATAAAAATGTTTGTATATGCGTTTGGCTGTATCACTTTATGTTTTATTCATAGCTTTTTTCGTATTCATAGCTTTCTTTACTTGACTGAAACACATCAGTCAAAATGATTTCTCTCTTCCTCTGGCGTTATTCACTTTAATGCATTTAAATGGGGTGAGAGGGACTGTAGGCCGACGTTCATCTTTACAAACAGACAGCTTAAATGCATGTTAACTTTAGGGGCAGTAAAAGGTCTCGCCATTATTCCTCCTAATCTGTACAGTGTGTATCCATTAGGAGCTGCTCAAGCACTTCCAGAACTTCTGACCCACTGACCACAAAAAGGCCTTAATTGAAAATGACTTCAGACTGGGTAAAAGAAGAAGAGGCTTGGTTGAGAGAATATTACGGGTGAAAAGAAAGTATGAGATTCATGCTCAGACCCTCTCTACAATACTGCAGATATTTTAAAAAATAGAATGGAGAAAATTGAAATATTCTGCTGTGTTAAATCCTCTTTTTTTTAATTGCAACTTGAGTTTATGGTAAGAAAAACAGATTATTTTATTTTTTACATATTTTTTTGGTGTTTTTGTGTGAGCTTGAAATAAGGAGTTTTTGAGAACCAATGTCATAACAGCACATTTGTTACTTTGGGCCCTGGAAACTAATAACAATGGAGCTTTTTCAATGGTTTCATTGTACTGTATTTATTTATTTATGTATTTATTTATCCGTCCTTCTGTCCTAAAATAGTAATGTAGAGAAAAATTTAAAAAATAAATAAATAAAAGAAACGTTACAATTATTATTTTTTAAACCAAAGCCAACATTCTTTCTCTGATCTAAAAAAGCTAAGTCTGGTCCTCTGGACATTCAAAAAACAAAAAAAACAAAACAAAGCAAAAAATTGTAGAAACGTTTCGTCTTTCGTCCGAAAGACTTCCTCAGTCTGAGGTGCTGGGTTCAGCTCAGTCTTATAAATAGCACCCTCTCACAGTGTTACACAACCAGTTGGCTGATGACAGCCTGAAACCAGCTGCTCACATGATCAAGGAGGACCATCAGCCTAACAATGGATCGTTAGCACCCTGATGGTTGTTTGCTATTCACAGAGGGCTGAGTGATACCAGCAATCACAGCATTGTAGGAGGGGGACAGTTGAACTCGGAGGCCTCCACCCCTGTTTAATGATGGGCGGTTTCTTTTCACAAAGATGGCCTCCTTTACTCCTCTCTCAAACCATCGTTCCTCTCTATCAAGGATGTGAACATCTTCATCCCTGAAAGAGTGACCGCTGGCCTGGAGATGAGTGTAGACTGCAGAGTCCTGACCTGATGATGTTGATCTTCTGTGCTGGGCCATCCTTTTGGCCAGTGGCTGTTTAGTTTCCCCGATATAAGACTGATCACAGCCCTCCTGACACTGAACAGCATACACAATGTTACTCTGTTTTTGCCGGGGGACTGGATCTTTGGGATGAACCAGTTTTTGCCGTAATGTATTTTGAGGTTTAAAAGCCACTGGGACGTTGTGTTTAGAAAATAAACGTCTCAATGTCTCTGAAACCCCTGCAACATATGGAAGTCTGGTCCAGAGGACCAGACTTAGCTTTTTTAGATTTTTCTACCTGGATTATTGAGCATGCATCAGGGTATTCTTTCTCTGAGTTTTGACGTGTTGTTAATAAACACTCTCGCCATCTACTGGCTTGGTGTGGTTCAATATCTGTGCTAAAATAGTTTTTAATCTATTCTCTGAATCTCTGGTCACTTCTCTTCCATTTATTATTCATTGCAGCACACAGTGGCAACTCATTCCACAGTCTTGAACCTGCAACAGAGAAAGCCTTGTCACCTCTGAGCTTATGACGAGCTTCTGGAACTGAAATTAAAAAAAGGCGTTCAATACAAGATCAACTGGACTTTATTTGTTACAGAAAACATTTCGACCTCTATCCAGAGGGCTTTAACAATTCTATAAATCATTGAATCATAGAATTGATAAAGCCCTCTGGATAGAGGTCGAAACGTTTTCTGTAACAAATAAAGTCCAGTTGATCTTGTATTGAACGCCTTTTTTTGATTTTATTATGTCCTGGACGACTGAGAATCTTCACCAGCCTTCTGGAACTGAAAGAAGCATCAGGTCTGCTGACCTCAGGGAGCAAGTGGGACATATGGCTGCAGAAGATCAGTGAGATAAGATGGAGCGGAACTGTTCAGAGATAAAAAAAAAAAAGTAATATAGAGAAAATTGTTAAAAAATAAAAATAAAAGAAACGTTACAACAATTTTTTCAAAAACCTTAAAGGTTCAGTCTGCAGTTTCTGTAGAACTGCAGAACTTAGAAAAAATTTCAACAGGCAAAGCATTCTGATCCCTCCCCCTCAGAGCCATATATGGCTCTGCTCTCCCATGGTCTGCTGAAATTCAAATTCAAGCTCTGTTTTTATTGGCTGGTTACAAACTCTGTTTTTATTGGCTGGTTAATGGCGGGTCACTTTTTCTTTTTAGAAATGCCTATTTACCACCTGGAGAAGCAAGGGGACAATATTTTTTTTAGTTTTTTTCAGAGATTACCTCTCTAACATCAGTCTAGTGACAGAGTGAAGAAATATGTTAAAATATTTTGTTAGAAAAGTTACATATAGCAGCTTTAAGCCATGCTAAGAACATTCTTTCTCTGTGTTTTGATGCTGTTAATAAACACTCTCGCCACCTACTGGCTTGGTGTGGTAGTTCAACATCTGTGCTAAAATAATTAGTTTTTAACCTATTCTCTGGTCACTTCTCTTCCATTTATTATTTATTGCAGCACACTGTCTTGTCACATAGAAACATTTACAGTATAGGAGTATATTTTTGTGCCAGTTTTCCCTTGTGTAATCGTAAAAGAAAATATTTGACAGATATTTTAAAAGTGACAAGTTGCTATTATTGTTTAAATATTTCTTGCTGCTTGTGTACGAGCTAAAGTGTCAAGTTCATGCACAATACTCTTTAAAACTTTATTTGAATGTGACATTTTCTATTTTCTGTGCCTACTTAAAACATACATGCCATAAACTCTGCTGAGAACAGTTGAAATATGATATGCAGAACAGAACGGGATGAGTAAGTCATCAAATGTTTCTCTTTTTATTCATTACACATCACTACTATAAAATACAGAAAACCCTCCAAATATTTTTTTTGTCATTGACCTTACCAAGCAGCTTGATTAACACAATTACAAAAAAATATTTTTAAAATATAATTTTGAGAAAGAAATCAAGCTCAGATGATTTCACCTTTTATTAAAAAATTTTTTGTTGAAAAGACGATTTCACCTTCTGTTTAAACTACATATAAATAAGTTGAAAAGCTGAAAAGTTGCCCGATCCACAGCACGCAATAGAAACAATATCCACATTAGGTTGTCTAAGTATTCTTTGAGGCGTCAGAGATTATGACACTTTTTTCACAGCAGACCATGAGTCGAGGATGTCCACTCACTTCTGAACGAGACCTAAGACACTTTAATAACAATGAACAAAATTCAGGAATGACGTGAAGTGTCACTGAAAACAACTCACCTTTTGTTGTATAAGTCCAATGTACACTACCTTAAAAAAAAGAAACATATCTTTCTGTCTAAAGAAAATCTCAGACCACATGTTTATAATAAAAATGCAGAAATATTAAAATTGTACTTAACTTCGTATCAATATGACAAAATGTCACCCCTAGATTGGTGAATGATGCTCTCTGAACACAGTTTTCTTTGTTGTTAGACTTTCTAGCACAAAATCAAAGTTTGATCTAGTAGCAGAATAAAACAGAAAAAACAGATCAACTGTTGTGGATTTTGGGGCACAAAGTTATAGTGGGTTTGTGTGAAATATAGGCTACTACTATGTCATAATTTATAAAAATTTAAAAAAGCTTTGTATCTCAAGACCACACAGATCCACCAAAAAATAAGAAGCTAAGAATTTTCTCTTTGGAAATTGTTTAAAAGGATATTCGTCTCACCAAAACCTTCATTTGCATGTGAACAAGAGGTCCGAACCGCAGAAAATCTTGTTTTTACAAATGTCCTGTGCAGTCGATGTGCCACAGTCTAGTTCATTTTAATGCAATAACAGTAGAGGTCAATCAGAATGCATGAACGATCAAGGATAGACTGTATACAGGAGATATTAGTGATGCTATTGTGGGTCATAGTGCTTAATTTATTGCAATCATAGATCAACATACAGTCTCTCTCTCAACATGCAACATGTAACTGTCCTTATGTGCTTATGGTATGGTTTTTACTGTGTCATGCGGTGTCTTGCAGACAAAATGTGATACATTTTTTTTAATACTAATGCTGTAACCCTCATGGTTCCTTCCCTTTTTTTCACACCTTTGACCTTCATCCCGAGACGGATGAGAGAGGCCGCGCTGAAGAACATGTCATGTGTTTTGAATAAGCAGCAGCTTTACATTCTCTACCCCTCTTCTGGATGACTGTGTATACATAATCACGTTGTAATTGGTGAGAACTGGTGCAATGTTAATAAAAGCTCTTGTATCTTGTATCTTGTATTTTTTGTTCAAGCCGAGTATGATTGTATTTTGGGCCCATTTTATCATTTCATGTTTGTTGTAGTGTCACTAAATGACACCAAAGTATATCAAGTACACAATACATTTAATCCGAAATAACCACGATCCTTAGACAAAATCATTTAAATAAACTATTTTCTATACGGTCTCTTCGTGAAGCAAAGATTAAAGAAAAAAGAAGATGACGAAAAGAAAGAAGAAGTGTAGACGGAAGATAGAAGTCCATTTCCAAAGTGTTTCAGCACAACCGGATGAGAGCGGCCACTGTCCTTCTGCCATCAATATGCAAATGGGAAAAAATGGCCCTTGAGTGCGGGGAGCAGTTCCCTAAAGTGCATTCATTAGCCACCATTAGCATAATTGATTCCCAGTACCGCCATAAAACTGGTCAGTCCTCTTGCTCACGGGGAGCAGGGGTGGGCCCAGCTAACATTGAACGTTCAGACAATGTCCTCTGAACGTTGTCATCAACGTCCTCTGAACGTTTGCAGAAAACGTTCACTGAACGTCCAAATGAAACTCCATAAAACGTTCAGAGAACGTCCCCTGAATGTTCAGAAACTGTCCCCCGAACGTTCAGAGAACGTCCCCTGAATGTTCAGAAACTGTCCCCTGAACGTTCAGACAACGTCCTCTGAACGTTGTCATCAACGTCCTCTGAACGTTTGCAGAAAACGTTCACTGAACGTCCAAATGAAACTCCATAAAACGTTCAGAGAACGTCCCCTGAATGTTCAGAAACTGTCCCCCGAACGTTCAGAGAACGTCCCCTGAATGTTCAGAAACTGTCCCCTGAACGTTCAGACAACGTCCTCTGAACGTTGTCATCAACGTCCTCTGAACGTTTGCAGAAAACGTTCACTGAACGTCCAAATGAAACTCCATAAAACGTTCAGAGAACGTCCCCTGAATGTTCAGAAACTGTCCCCCGAACGTTCAGAGAACGTCCCCTGAATGTTCAGAAACTGTCCCCTGAACGTTCAGACAACGTCCTCTGAACGTTGTCATCAACGTCCTCTGAACGTTTGCAGAAAACGTTCACTGAACGTCCAAATGAAACTCCATAAAACGTTCAGAGAACGTCCCCTGAATGTTCAGAAACTGTCCCCCGAACGTTCAGACAACGTCCCCTGAATGTTCAGAAACTGTCCCCCGAACGTTCAGACAACGTCCCCTGAATGTTCAGAAACTGTCCCCTGAACGTTCAGAAACTGTCCCTTCAACGTTCAGACAACACAAACTTTTCAAGTTCCCAATCCACAGTTTTAAATTGAGATTTATTAGTGGAATCATGATGATATGTAGTTGTGCAAATAACTCTTGGCTATGAATTAATTCTACAGTACTAACATTAAAAATAACAGAGTCGAAAGTTATGATAAAAGAATCAGTTTATTACACATAAAGGCATCAGTATCATAATATAAAACAAATCCGTATATGAATAAAAAAAATGCATAACTGGCATCAGTTGTAACAAAATAGGTACAAAAATAGGTACAAAAAGAATCTGTACATGGCATGCTATGCATATGAAAAATATAATGCATCTACTTCAAAACTGCGTTGAGGCAAACAAAGCTAGGAACCACATTTGACCATCCATTGTACAGCAGGAAACATGGTGGAAACCGTTGGTTTAAGGTTTACAAATCACTCCTTACATTTTTCCTTTATCCTCTTTAACATAAATTAAAGGATTAACAGAACAGCATAACACATAAAATGGAAAAGTCCACCTTTGGTACCTTTAAAAAACAAAAGCTTTAGAATTACATTGGAGGGAGCTTATCAACTGGTGGCAAAACAAAATGTACCAGTACAAATCTAAAAGTACACAGCTCACATAGCTTTGGTCTGTACTTAACATTAATTTGTTTTTGTTTTTTATTAACATGCCTTCATTTTTCTTTTGGATTTATAGCTGCAACACTGGCAGTAACACAAGAAATATGAAAGCTATATAAAATTACAGTCCCACCACAAATATGTTTAAAAAGTGTGCTGGTCATAATATTTTAAATAAGTTGATTTATTTCAGTAATTCCATTCAAAAAGTGAAACTTTCATTAAACTGATTTCAAGTTTATTTCTTTTAATGCTGATAATTAAAACCAACAACTAATGACAACCCTAAATTTAGTACCTCAGAAAATTAGACTATTACTTGAGATTAATTAAAAAAAATGTTTATAAATGTTGGCCAACTGAGAACTATGAACATGAAATGTACAATATGTACATCTTTGAATACTTAGTTGGGGGTCCTTTTGCAAGGACCATGGTACCATGTTCATACTTTTCAGTTGGCCAACATCTATAAAAATCCTTTTTTTAATTTTTTATCTCAAGTAATGTAATTTTCTGTTACCGGTAATGAATTTAGGCTTTTCATTAGTTGTCAGTTATAATCATCAACATTAAGAATTTTTTTTTAAAATATATCAGTCTGTGTGAATGAATATAATATACAAGTTTTACTTTTTGAATGGAATTACTGAAATAAATAAACTTTTTCATATTCTAATTTTATGACCAGCACCTGTATTTGCATCTCTCCCCCCAAAAAATGTGTTCCTCAGTTCTGTGTGAGCCCGTGTCCTCCACTTCTTTGTGGCACATTTTAAATGTCCTGTGTGACCCTCCACCTCCACTTCTTGTGGTGCATTAAATGTCCAGTGTCCACTTCTTTGTGGTGCATTAAATGTCCAGTGTGAAAGCCTCACCTCCACTTCTTTGTGGTGCATTAAATGTCCAGTGTCCACTTCTTTGTGGTGCATTAAATGTCCAGTGTGAAAGCCCCACCTCCACTTCTTTGTGACACGTTTTAATTGTCCAGTGTGAGCGCATGTCCTCTACCCTTTTTGCATGTTTTAAATGCTCTGCAGCATGAGTCCTTATAAAATCCTCTCTTGCCGCAGAATCCCCATTCATGATTCCATCTGCATTTGCAAAAAAACAAACAAAAACAAAAAAGAGTAATTAGTCATATGCAAAGGCAATCTGGAAAATGCACAGTGCCTTGCTGGGGTCTCCCCTATAACTGGATTAATAAATAATAAAAAAACATCCATCCCAGCAAATGTTGATAGGTGGCTTGTTCACCGTCAGTAAGGAAGAACAATCTGTTGAGCGATCTGGTTCAAGTTCAGAGTTATGTGAAATGTGAACATCCAATTCAGAGGGAAAATCATAAGAATGATTGGCATGATGGTCTGAATGAATACTGCCATGATCATCATCTGAAAAGGACCCATTTACAGGAATATCTACAGTTTCTGCATGGTTCATTGGTGCCATCATCATGAAGAGAGTCAGAACTTTCAAGTGATTCACTGTGTTCACTATGCATGGCAATGACTTCATGCTGAAATGCAGGAGAATTTTTAACAAAATCTTGAGAATCATCTTGGTCATCATCTAAACACTTAAATTTCCGCTTGGCAACAAGATGAGTTCGTCTCCAAAGAGTAGATTTAGGAACAGAATAAATGTTTTTTGCCATTGTCAATGAGAGTTTAACCCTAACCCCAAGCCTCAGTTTCAGTTCCACCACTTACTGGACAAACAGGTTTAACAATGTCAATCAAAACAGTTTGTTCACATGCAAATGAGGAACATCAGCCTGACGGTCATTAGAGGCCTTGATGACTCACAGGGTGCTCATGCAATAACAGCATTGGGGGATGGGGGGAGGGACAACAGAAAAAGGTTAAAAAAGTAAAAATAATCTTTCCACTTGAACGTCTTCAAGTTTCTTCACATTATCCAGCTGAGTGAACTCTTTCTATCTGTACGGTTCAAACCGTTCAGAAGCTTTGTGTTTGCTTTAAACACTCACCGGTCTCAGAGTTTATGTAGTTCTTGTCAGTTGATCTGTTGAGAGTCGCTGCGTAAGTGACCTCCACAACCTGGACGTGTTCGTTTCTCTCTTCCTGTTCGGCGACCACGAGCACTGGAAGAGGGATTCAGGCACCGTCATAGGACTCCTAAACCCAAACCCGATGAAACAGAGAGATGGGAATGACGGGGTGAGCTGCGTTCTGTTTTAAAGTTCCAGCAGAACCACAGTCTGACGGTTACAGAACATCTAGAACTGATGCTGAGGAAACAGCTGCTCTGGAGAAAGTTTTAGCTTTAGAAGCAAAACTCAAATATTTTTGAGGCTAGCTAACTCTGAAATTAAGTAAAACATCTGAAGTTGCAGTTCAAAAGCCTTAAACCTGTCTTGGTGTAACTTGGAAGCAGCTTATAAATTATAATTAATTCAGAATAATTTAATGAGCAAACACAAACCTTCATTATTCAACTGGGGTTAGGAGCATAAGGCCTCAAGCCCTTACCTTTCTTGTTGGTATCTGCTGACCAGGGATTTGGATTTGGTTCAAGCATCAAGATCCAGCTGCAGGGCGGTGCTCCTCTGTTTTGAACCAAACAAAGTAAAATGGTGGCAATGATGGGAAACCTTCACCACAAGGCATCCTGGGAGAAATCAAAGGGCCAATGAAAGGGCCTCCAACCAACAGTGGGGGTTGTGATTGCCCACCCTCAACTGTCACAGTGTTCAATCAAACCACCAGAACAACAAGGTTTTGCTTCTGGGGGGATAAACAGGAGTTAATGGAAGCCATTTTCTGGCACCAGAGAAGTACTCTAGCTGGTTCCAGAGTTTAACTGAGAGAAGTACTGTGGGAGAAAAGAGGGCCCTAAACCCTCTCTTAAACATCTAACTAACAGAAGTGTACAGTTTTTTACAACAACGCAGAAATAGAGATTTGGTGATAAATAATAACAACCATTATGTTTGTACTACTGTATACTCTTTAAATTAAATCACACCAAACATGTTTTTTTCACATTGAATGTCTAGAGTGAACGTTCAGACAACATTCAGACAACATTAGAAGTGCACTTCAAAACAAAAATAGAGATTTGGTGATAATAATTAATGACCATTAAAGTTTTAAAGATTAAAAAAACTAATTCAATAAAAATATGCCACTGGTTTTTTTTTTTCTCACAGTAAGCAAACATTCAGAAAACGTCAGTGCACTTCATATCAAGACAAAAATAAAGATTTGGTGACAATAACCATAGCTTTTAAATATATATAAAAAAAACTGATTAAATGATCACAGCAAACATTTGTTTTTCACAGCAATTGTTAGTTTACAGCAGGGGTGTCAAACTAATTTCCACCGAGGGCCACATCAGCTTAGTAGTTGCCCTCAAAGGGCCAGCTGTAGCTGTAAGACAGTATAAATGTAGTTAAATTTAACTAAATGTACAGTAATGTAAATTAAACACAACTACTACTTATTGGTAAATAACTGTTTTTCTTAACTTATTCAACTTACAAATATTACATATATATATTTGCACAGATGTAGAAATATATGTCTACTGCTTACACTGTTATAATATAAAACCCTTTTGACTTATTGATTATGTGACAATCAGACCTTTTAAACTCTCAAGGGCCACATAAAAAGATGTGAAGGGCCACATAAAAAGATGTGGAGGGCCACATCTGGCCCGCGGGCCTTGAGTTTGACATATGTGGTTTACAGTGATAAGACAAAATCAGAAGGGCAAACTTTTTATAACAAGACAAAAATAGAGATCTGGTGACAATAACAACCATGTAATTATGGTTATAGATAAAGAACCCATATGAGTGGGGGTCTCGTACGTGGGCCCATTGCTCTATTGAAGATATAAAGACTGATTAAAGAAGTCACAGTAAACATGATTGTCATGTCAAGTGAATGTTCATAGTGAACGTTCAGACAATGTTCAGACAATGTCAGAAGTGCACACCTTTTGTAACAAAACAAAAATAGAGATTTGGTCATAAATAATAACAACCATTAAAGTGTCAAAGATGTAAGAAATAAGTGAATGAAATTACACCAATTTTTTTTTCTTACAGTGAGTGAACGTTCAGCGTTAACGTTCAGGAAACGTTCAGACAACGTTCAGATAATGTTCAAACAATGTTCAGACAATGTTCAGACAATGTTCAGACAATGTTCAGACAATGTTCAGGCAATGTTCAGACAATGTTCAGACAATGTTCAGACAATGTTCAGACAATGTTCAGACAATGTTCAGACAATGTTCAGGCAATGTTCAGGCAATGTTCAGACAATGTTCAGGCAATGTTCAGGCAATGTTCAGACAATGTTCAGACAATGTTCAGACAATGTTCAGGCAATGTTCAGACAATGTTCAGACAATGTCAGAAGTGCACACTTTTTGTAACAAAACAAAAATAGAGATTTGGTCATAAATAATAACAACCATTAAAGTTTCAAAGGTGTAAGAACTAATTGAATGAAATTACACCAATTTTTTTTTCTTACAGTGAGTTACCGTTCAGCGTTAACGTTCAGGGTTAACGTTGAGGCAACGTTCAGACAACGTTGGGTCCTGAACATTCGACATTCGACCTTTAGACGACGTTCACTGAACGTCATCTGAACATTTGCTTGCTAGCTGGGGGGGCTCCTCTGGGGACTTCACGAGCTAACTTCAATCATAAATCATTAAAGGACACGACTTGCCAATGGACTGTGCCAAAGCCCCAGAGACACGGGAGGAACGGTAATACTGTCACTGATGTCTAAATCATCACTGTGACATATAAGAACGCCAAAGGGTTGAGATATCCTACAATCCACCTCCCCGTCTCTTTTTGTTAAACTACAGTCTAAAAACAAATCTGCAATATAATTAGATATAGTCTTGTGAAAAGTTATTGAATAGCTGCCATATTTTACTGATGTGAACCTTGTGATTTTAATACTTTATGACTGGATTGTAAAACTCAAAAGGATTGTTCAGATCTGTTAAAGCAGGGTTTTGTGGAAAAGAGAAGGTATGGGCAGTAAATATCTTACCTGTTGTAGATAGCTATTATAAATGGCCTCAGTTTGGGGAAACAGAGATTAATTTAGTTCCCACTGACGTGCTAATGGTTAGCCTGAGTGTGGCTGAAACAAAAGTGGGTTACTGCCATCTTAAAATGCCAACCTCAAAGATTTCAAAGCTAATCATAAGAACGCTCATTTATAAACATTTACATTGTCCTCACTTTTGCACTACGCACATTGGACTTTTATTTCTAATGTTTGCAGGCATACAGTTCAGCAGCAGCATTTTCTGCAGAAATATTGCATTTCTACCATGAAAAACATGTGATGCAAAATTGGCAGTTGTGGAAAACATGAATGTGAACATTTTGAAATGGGAGTTTTACATAAGATGGCTACTTGGAACTATTCATGCTTGAATGTGCATTGAATTGTTCCAAATATACAAATATCATCAGTATGCACAAGGCATTAATTTGGCTTTTGGTTAAAAATAAGGTTGAAATTGCCCTTTTATGCTTTTGTAGAAACAATGTGGTATCTAAGATACCAAATGTTTTATATAATCAACTTTTATTTAGCCAAAGTGTAAACAATTTAAATATGAGGCATGCTTAAAAGCCAATCTGATGAAGCCAATAGGACCACATCATCTGCAAAAAACAGAGAAGCGATTCTAAGGCCACCTATTGGCTTCATCAGGTCGTGATCTACAGCTTTCGCTGGAGCGGTTTGCAGCCGAGTGTGATGCGGCCGGGATGAGGATCAGTTCCTCCAAATCCGAGGCCATGGTCTTGAGCCGGAAAAGGGTAGCATGCCCTCTCCGGGTCGGGGAGGAGGTCCTGCCCCAAGTGGAGGAGTTTAAGTATCTCGGGATCTTGTTCACGAATGAGGGAAAACTGGAGCGTGAGATCGATAGGCGGATAGGTGCAGCGTCCGCAGTGAAGCGGGCGCTGTACCGGTCTGTCGTGGTGAAGAGAGAGCTGAGTCAAAAGGCAAAGCTCTCAATTTACCGATCGATCTACGTTCCCACCCTCATCTATGGTCATGAGCTTTGGGTTGTGACCGAAAGAACGAGATCTCGGATACAAGCGGCTGAAATGAGTTTTCTCCGCAGGGTGTCTGGACTCTCCCTTAGAGATAGGGTGAGAAGCTCAGTCATCCGGGAGGGACTCGGAGTAGAGCCGCTGCTTCTCCACATCGAGAGGAGCCAGTTGAGGTGGCTCGGGCATCTGGTTAGGATGCCTCCTGGACGCCTCCCTGGTGAGGTGTTCCGGGCATGTCCCACCGGGAGGAGACCCAGAGGAAGACCCAGGATACGCTGGAGGGACTATGTTTCTCGGCTGGCCTGGGAACGCCTTGGGATTCCCCCAGAGGAGCTGCTCCAAGTGGCTGGGGAGAGGGAAGTCTGGGCCTCCCTACTTAGGCTGCTACCCCCGCGACCCGACCCCGGATAAGCGGACGAAAATGGATGGATGGATGGATGGATGGCATGCTTAAAAAGTTGTTTTACTCTTCCATCATGCGATAAGAATGCTGGACAAAAGACCGTTATTTTTAGAGGAATGAAAAATTGGAGCTCTCTTCATCATGCGTCAGAGCTTTTAAAAGAGCCCTGCTAAATTATTTTATTATATAAAACATTACAAACGTTACAACGTTATACATTTATGACTAAATTATATTATGCTATGTTACTAATGTTATACTGTATTAAGTGTGTGTAACTGTTTTTGTAATTTATTTTTTATTTTTTATGAAGTGGACCCATAGTAGCCATTATTACAGCAATGGCTAATGAGGATTCAAATAAATAACCAAATAAACAAATAAACAAACAAACAAAACAAAAAAGCAATTAGCTTGTCAACACAATCAGAAAACTCAATTAACTCATCTTCTTGAAATTTTAGTAGTTTTAAAAGTTTAATACAACAAGAAAAACATTAAATATTTATAAACCTTTCTCTGAACCACACTGTAAAATATCTGAAATATCACTTTAAGATGCTTTTTTGGGGATTTTTTTCTTTCTTTCTGGCAACCTTGTGAGCCATATTGAACAATGATCCCAACAGTGACTGATCTCCCATGTGATGCCATCCAGTTTTTAACTTTGCTAAATACAAGAACATCATGATTGGACTAGTTAATGCAGAAGTCACGAGAGCCATTAGCTTCAGTCGTATTTCTCTCCAGCAACATCACTCAGAGCAGGTGTGTGGCCCATTAAGGCTCTTATTAGAGAAAAAGGGAGAAACGTGCTATAAAATGTATATTCTTCTCATTCTTTGCGTTCAGCTTTCCCCCCATCTGTCCTTCCATCTAAGCACCCAACCCCCTCTTTTCAGTCTAATTAAACCCATCAAGTTATGCCGTGACGCCTCAGAAAGGCAGGGAAAGAGTTCGAGGAGAGAAGGATAACGGCGTGCTCATGATGTATCACCACCTCACGAAATAAAACATATTCATAAAGAATATTCATTACCTCCACCAGCCATCCCACAGATGGCCAGAAAATGAGCTTTGTGCTGAGATGTGGATTTAGGCGTGCATATTAATCGAACACAGATGTAAACGCATATTCATATTTTTTGGTTCCTCGTTTTTTTTTGCGACATCCAAAATGATAATGCATCCACTTAGGGGAGGCAAAAAAGAGGATGCATCCGTGAAGCAATTCACCTGTAATATGCTGATGGGTTACAGGCTTGATGTGAAGCTGCGTGCTGTTGTACTATTTACACTCACCTTTGTTGTTTATATCAGGCCTTCACTCTGTTGCTCACATGATTCTGCAGCATGAACACATGATTCTGTCACTTACAGCGCAAATACAAAGTTGTATAACAAAAAGTAATCCGAATACAACCTGAAGTTTTTGGCACAGTCTAGTTTTTGTACAAAAATATATCTCTACTGTATATCTATGTACTGTATCTGCATATGCAGGTGGTCCGCGAGTTACGGCGCCCTCGACTTATGGCAACTCGGACATACACTCACTCTCATTACACATCAATGCTTACACGGAACTTCACCTGACTGTCTAAAGGACATTCTCGCACCATATTCATCCACCCGGTCTCATACAATCACAGAACAGTAATCTACTTCACATTCCACAAACCAAGTTAAGGACCATGGGAGACCGGGCATTCTGTGTGGCTGCCCCCCGCCTATGGAACTCCCTCCCTGACTACCTGAGAGCTCCACAGTCACTGGTTGATTTCAAAAACGGCTTAAAGACTTTTCTTTTTAAGCAAGCCTATTCTGCCTCCACATGATTTTATCTTTGATCTTGGTTGATATTATTATTGATTTTACTTGATTTTATCACTTGTTTTATTTATTATTATTTTTTTTTAAGCAGGCCTATTCTGCCTCCACATGATTCTGTCTTTAATCTTAGAGTCAGAGTCAGAGAGTCTTTATTGCCATTTGCACCGCATGTGGTACATGTGATGAATACGAGATTATGTACACAGGGTCCCAGTTACATCCTACATCAAAAAGTGAGAGGAAAAACATTAATAACATCTAGGATCTGACTATGGAGGAACATCAACTAGAAATACACTAAGCACTAATGTAATAGAAAAACATCATTATAAACAGCAGCACGAACATGAGTCAGTATGAGCAGATGGTCACAGATGAACACAGCAACAAGAAAACAGACCAGCATCAGCATGTTGTGATATTTTGCAGTGATTATTCTTATTATTTATTTATTCATGAGTCTGACAGCCTCAGGGTAGAAGCTGTTCCTCAGTCTAGTGGTTCTACATTTGATGCTTCTCAGCCTCCGTCCTGAGGGGAGTGGGGCAAAGAGTGTGTGTGCTGGATGAGTGGGGTCTTTCATGATGCAGGTGGCTCTTTTCCTGCATCTGGAGGTGTAAATGTCTGTGATGGTGGGGAGACTGCCTCCAACAGACTTCTGTGCAGCCTTCACCACTCTCTGCAGTGCTTTTCTTTCTGCAGCTGTGCAGCCTCCATGCCACACGTTGATGCTGGAGCACAGGATGCTCTCCACTGCACACCTGTAGAAGGAGGTGAGAACTGGGCTGCTCAGACCAGCTCGTCTCAGCCGTCTGAGGAAGTAGAGTCTCTGATGACCTTTCTTGATCAGGCTGGTGGTGTTGTTGCTCCAGCTGAGGTTATCATTCAAGTGTACACCCAAGTACTTGTAGCTGGAGACCACTTCCACCGCAGATCCACTTATGTTCAGTGGGGTGTGGGTTTGTTTGTTCCTTCTGAAGTCCACAATCATCTCCTTTGTCTTCTTCACATTCATGTGAAGGTTATTCTCTTTGCACCAGCTCTCCAGGTGTTCCACCTCCTGCCTGTAGCTGGACTCATCATTGTTTGTGATGCATCCCACCACAGCTGTATCATCTGCAAACTTTACAATATGACAGCCCGGATGGGTAGCTGCACAATCATATGTGAGCAGAGTGAACAGGAGAGGGCTCAACACACAGCCTTGAGGGGAGCCAGTGCTGAGGGTTATGGTGGAGGAGGAGAAGTTGTGGATCTTCACTGACTGTGGTCTGTTTGTTAGAAAGTCTAGTACCCAGTTACAGATGGAGGGGCTTAGTCCAAGTGTGGATAGTTTGTCCATCAGAGTTTGGGGGATCATGGTGTTGAAGGCAGATGTAAAGTCCACAAAGAGCATACGGACGTAGGAGTCCTTCTGATCCAGGTGGGTGAGAGCAGTGTGGACCACAGAAGAGATTGCATCTTCTGTTGATCGGTTCTCACGGTATGCATACTG
>JBBPBX010076732.1:0-17040 GCA_038048925.1 Garcialebias charrua
TGCTGATCTGTTTCATGTTGCTACTGATCTGTTTCATGTTGCTGCTGATCTGTTTCATGTTGCTGCTGATCTGTTTCATGTTGCTGCTGATCTGTTTCATGTTGCTGCTGATCTGTTTCATGTTGCTGCTGATCTGTTTCATGTTGCTGCTGATCTGTTTCATGTTGCTGCTGATCTGTTTCATGTTGCTGCTGATCTGTTTCATGTTGCTGCTGATCTGTTTCATGTTGCTGCTGATCTGTTTCATGTTGCTGCTGATCTGTTTCATGTTGCTGCTGATCTGTTTCATGTTGCTGCTGATCTGTTTCATGTTGCTGCTGATCTGTTTCATGTTGCTGCTGATCTGTTTCATGTTGCTGCTGATCTGTTTCATGTTGCTGCTGATCTGTTTCATGTTGCTGCTGATCTGTTTCATGTTGCTGCTGATCTGTTTCATGTTGCTGCTGATCTGTTTCATGTTGCTGCTGATCTGTTTCATGTTGCTGCTGATCTGTTTCATGTTGCTGCTGATCTGTTTCATGTTGCTGCTGATCTGTTTCATGTTGCTGCTGATCTGTTTCATGTTGCTGCTGATCTGTTTCATGTTGCTGCTGATCTGTTTCATGTTGCTGCTGATCTGTTTCATGTTGCTGCTGATCTGTTTCATGTTGCTGCTGATCTGTTTCATGTTGCTGCTGATCTGTTTCATGTTGCTGCTGATCTGTTTCATGTTGCTGCTGATCTGTTTCATGTTGCTGCTGATCTGTTTCATGTTGCTGCTGATCTGTTTCATGTTGCTGCTGATCTGTTTCATGTTGCTGCTGATCTGTTTCATGTTGCTGCTGATCTGTTTCATGTTGCTGCTGATCTGTTTCATGTTGCTGCTGATCTGTTTCATGTTGCTGCTGATCTGTTTCATGTTGCTGCTGATCTGTTTCATGTTGCTGCTGATCTGTTTCATGTTGCTGCTGATCTGTTTCATGTTGCTGCTGATCTGTTTCATGTTGCTGCTGATCTGTTTCATGTTGCTGCTGATCTGTTTCATGTTGCTGCTGATCTGTTTCATGTTGCTGCTGATCTGTTTCATGTTGCTGCTGATCTGTTTCATGTTGCTGCTGATCTGTTTCATGTTGCTGCTGATCTGTTTCATGTTGCTGCTGATCTGTTTCATGTTGCTGCTGATCTGTTTCATGTTGCTGCTGATCTGTTTCATGTTGCTGCTGATCTGTTTCATGTTGCTGCTGATCTGTTTCATGTTGCTGCTGATCTGTTTCATGTTGCTGCTGATCTGTTTCATGTTGCTGCTGATCTGTTTCATGTTGCTGCTGATCTGTTTCATGTTGCTGCTGATCTGTTTCATGTTGCTGCTGATCTGTTTCATGTTGCTGCTGATCTGTTTCATGTTGCTGCTGATCTGTTTCATGTTGCTGCTGATCTGTTTCATGTTGCTGCTGATCTGTTTCATGTTGCTGCTGATCTGTTTCATGTTGCTGCTGATCTGTTTCATGTTGCTGCTGATCTGTTTCATGTTGCTGCTGATCTGTTTCATGTTGCTGCTGATCTGTTTCATGTTGCTGCTGATCTGTTTCATGTTGCTGCTGATCTGTTTCATGTTGCTGCTGATCTGTTTCATGTTGCTGCTGATCTGTTTCATGTTGCTGCTGATCTGTTTCATGTTGCTGCTGATCTGTTTCATGTTGCTGCTGATCTGTTTCATGTTGCTGCTGATCTGTTTCATGTTGCTGCTGATCTGTTTCATGTTGCTGCTGATCTGTTTCATGTTGCTGCTGATCTGTTTCATGTTGCTGCTGATCTGTTTCATGTTGCTGCTGATCTGTTTCATGTTGCTGCTGATCTGTTTCATGTTGCTGCTGATCTGTTTCATGTTGCTGCTGATCTGTTTCATGTTGCTGCTGATCTGTTTCATGTTGCTGCTGATCTGTTTCATGTTGCTGCTGATCTGTTTCATGTTGCTGCTGATCTGTTTCATGTTGCTGCTGATCTGTTTCATGTTGCTGCTGATCTGTTTCATGTTGCTGCTGATCTGTTTCATGTTGCTGCTGATCTGTTTCATGTTGCTGCTGATCTGTTTCATGTTGCTGCTGATCTGTTTCATGTTGCTGCTGATCTGTTTCATGTTGCTGCTGATCTGTTTCATGTTGCTGCTGATCTGTTTCATGTTGCTGCTGATCTGTTTCATGTTGCTGCTGATCTGTTTCATGTTGCTGCTGATCTGTTTCATGTTGCTGCTGATCTGTTTCATGTTGCTGTTTTTCATTCGTGCCCATCTGCTCATACACACTCATGTTCGTGCTGTTGTTTAGAGTGATGTTTGTCTATGATATTAGTGCTTAGTGTTTTTTTAAGTTGATGTTTTTCTTAGTTCATATCCTAGATGTTATTACTGTTCTTCTCTTACATTGTATTGTTGGATGTAACTGGGACTCTGTGTACATAATCTCATTTCATCACATCTACTACATGCGGTGCAAATGACAATAAAGATTATCTGACTCTCCGACTCTGACCACTCCCTCCATGTTATGTTTTCATAACAGTATTGCAGTTGTGGAGCAAATATTTTGTCACAATAATTATTTAGATTACGTCTGAGTTTGATAAAATAAATTATTTCAATAAATTATTTTTATTTATTATATTCAACACTTGCTCTTCTCAAGGGCGGACGTCTCCTTTCCCTCTCCACTTTGCTTTTGCTCTGTCTTGTCTGTGAAACTGTCTGAGAGCCTCTCTTCTACAAAATCTTCCAAATCATAACTATGGACTTCAATTTGGTCAGTTGGTCCCTCAACACAACTGATAACATTTCTTCAAAAAGAAGACAGGCTGTAGGCGAGCCGATTTGTCCTGTTGGCATGCACACAGCTGGATATCTCATCGACTTGGAAGACTTGATGACGTGTCTATCTCTGCTGTCATCTGTGGATCTTAAGGACGTATATTTAATTGGATTTATAACAACTGGTTCCTGCTTTGTGGATTTGGCTGGTTCCTGCTCTATCAACAAACAAGGAAGTCGTCTGCAGCAAATCTGGACCTGGTCAGGCAGATAGCTTAGTTCATGCCTCAAGCACCCAGACTTTTGGCAGAATGGATCAGATCTCGAGGATTATTCTCAGGCATGGTCCATTGGTGTGGCCATGTAATTTGGACATTTTGGAACCGAGTGGACAGACACAGACTGAAGGTAGATGTCATTAAAGTTCTGCCTGTCCCCAAAACAATCGTGTTTATCTGAATTCGGCTCCCTGACTGGCCTTGACAGGCTTTCTTATCTCAACCCGCCTGGAAGTTTTGTAAACTTGATGCTCACCCTCCTTCCTCCCCTCTTACTGAGGAATTTCCATGGACTTTTCAGAGGAGCCCAGCTGAATAAACATTCTGTCATCATTTCAGGATTCTCTGGATTAGTCTATGGTCATCCCAAGGACACAACAGCATGTGTCGTTGTGTCCCTGGGCAAGACACTTAATCCCGAGTTGCTGCAGGACTGCGGTAGGACTGGATGGCGCCTTGCATGGCAGTCTGCCACTACCGGTGTATGAAAGGGTGGATGGTTGGTATTGTAAAGCACTTTGGGGCCCCTCATAGGGGGCTGGAAAGCGCTGTATAAATAAGCTCCATTTACCATTTCATCCTCGGCAAACCCCAAGTGTGTACGGATCTCTCCAGAGTCCCCGACTTACGACGGTGTTCCGTTCCTACACCTGTTCGTAAGACGTAAATTGTCGTAAGTTGGAAAATACGTCCAAACGGCACCTCAGACATGCACCTCATATGTCCAAACGGCCTCTCGTACATACAGTACTGTATTTTTACCAAGCACTTCGCCTATCCTAACACATTACCTTACATAATTATCAAAAAACACATACATTAAAGCCATAATGAAGGGGGAAAAAATAGTTAATTTCTTACTGGGAGCTGATGAGCTTCCTGCAGCTTCACAGCGTTTACAGCAACGTCTGTTAGCATGTTAGCTCATTGTTCAGCTGTCCCTCCGCTCAAAACAATAAGATCTCCTGTATTTCCACGTGCGGTCCAGCAGTCCAGAGTTAGCATATTAGCCCCTCCTGACCTCCTCCTCTGCTCCGTTCTGCCTGAGGTCTCAAGTTTCCAGCACGTAAAGCTCTCTCCTCCCTCCCTCCTGTAAGTTTTGTTTCTCCTAAGTTTCGTTTCTCCTGTAAGTTTCGTTTTGGTGCCGTATTTTCTGGTGTAAAGGCGCATAAACCACGTAACTTGAAGCAATGCTTTTTAATGGGAGGCGTTCGTAAAGATGAATCATCGTAAGTCGAGACCGTCGTAACCCGGGGACTACCTGTATTTGAACTGAGTGATTTTAGCTGAACTCTGCAGTGCCTCTGTGTGTTGTCTCTGGACATGCTCACCGCCCTTGCGTACCCCCTGCGTAATGTCAGTGTCATTATGTGCTAATGTGCGAGATTTTTTGTAATTTTCACGCTGTTGACCTTCAAACAGAGATTACAAGCATGTTAGGATTTTTTTGGTCTCCAAACCCTATGTGTTATTTTACACCACTTTTTATTGTCTGTCCAAACAGGCCTCACTTGTAAATGAGTCTTTGAGGCTCAATGTGACTTTTATGTTTAAATAAAGGTTGAATGAATGAAAAATAATTTATTTTATGGCTCACAAAACCTTCCCAAAGTCACATTTATTACCTTTCGGACTTGTTGAAACAAAATGAGAAGAGTTCAAGTTCACGACAACTCGGACCATTTTGAAAGTAAGTTTAACGTTGTTTGAAATATTGTCACATTTTAATTTGAATGGATACAACTATTGGAAATGCAACTGAAAGATAAAAAACAGTAAAGCAGATATACAAACTATGGTTGTTTGCAAATATATTAGCTTCAGTGAAACAAATATGTATTGATATACAGTATTCATATTCGCCATGTGCTTTTAAACTTACAATTATTGCAACTTTTGTGGCTGATGCAACAAGAAAATGAATTGGGACTATTGTAAGGCCTGCTGAAGACACGGATTATGAAATTCTAGTTGCAGTCCATTTTGATACAGCACACACTGATGGTAGCGATGATATCAGACTGCTGGTATATTGTTCAGCATTAGTTTAGAAAAAAATCAGTTTATAATATGACTAATCCTCCTACTTTAAAACTAAAGTTTGTGGTTCAAGTTGACCAGATTGAGCAGAACTCACAAACAGCTCAGTCTCCATCATACAGCACCAGAAACTTAATAAGATTATTAGACCAACAGGAAATGAAAATTGTTATTTAAAAATAAATAAAAATCAGCAGTTGCACTAATGGATAGATCATGCAGCATACGTCTGCGTCACCTGACGATGGGGGGAGCAGTCAGCTTAGTCAGACATGGGCGGTTCTGATGACACGTGTGCACTGTGGTGATCCGCTGTGTGTCCGTCTGTGCCGATGGCCTACTTTCTCTCAAACATTGAAGCAAGATGGCCGGTCCTGCTTCACTGTAGTCACACACCAGAACCACAGAACGGCTCACTGAACAGTTATCAGTTAACAGAACCTTCATTTTATTTTATAGATATACTTTTTATACTTTTATACTACTATGCAAAAACTCAGGACAGTATTACACTTTTATCATTTCATTTTATGCTTATGTTTATTAAATGTTTCAGTGTTTTACTGTTTAAATGGTTACTGTTGCACCGAGGGACTGAGAGAAACGCAATTTCAATCCTGTGTATGTCCTGTACATATTGCAGTTTTGACAGTAAAGTTGACTTTGACTTTATCTTAAATGATAGATGTAGATTTTATGAAAACTGTATTTTTTTAATAAATGAGCATGAGATTAAAGAACATTTTTAGAGGCATAATAAATTCCTATGTTGGGGATTTTGCTGAGGCATTATTTGCGTTTGCAGAAAAAAGTAGAGGGAGACTAAAACAGCTTTCTAACCAAACAGATGAATGACAATAATGTTTGTTCTGTCAGTATCTTCACCTGCAGCAGTGATGTCTGTGCACCTGTTGAGAAAAAGCTGCAGGGCATTTGGTAATGTGCGTGTTTGTGCACACTCATTACTGTGATGCATTTCTCCCTGCAGCAGTCGTAGCGCTGTGCAGTGTATCACCATGGAAACCGAACAACATGAGACTGTGAGGAGGCAACGTGATTTAAACTGGGTTCAAAAAGGTAAACAGCACCATTTCTGAATCTAGTAAAAGTCGAAGTCACAACAGGACAAGGAGAGCTGAGAAAAACTAGATGCTTGTAAAAACATTTCAACCATTTTCTTGTAAAATGCCACTGAAATTATAGTTCTCAGAAATAAAAGGTTCTTCACTAGGAAATAAATATTTAAACTAGGGACGAACAATTAATTGCATTTGTGATAATGTCACAATATGATAAGATGAAGATTTTATAATCGCAAAGGCTGCCATTTGACTGGTCATGTGATCTGGTTACGTGACTTGCGAGTGAGCGGAGCAGGGAGCGGGAGAAGTTAACACTGTGCTTTAACCGGTTGCACAATGGCGTCAGGCTCGACAGAAGCCGATTCATCTGAAAGTTTGGTACCAAAGAGGGGCAGCACGTCCATTGTTTGGAATTATTTTGGTTATAAAAAGAAGATGCTGACGTATTGTGCAGAGCCTGCCTTGCTGCTGTTGCTTCCTCTCGAGGTAAGACCACAAATCTTTATCAACACTTAAAAAGAAAAAAAAACACCACAACGCCATTTATGTTAGCTGCATGGCTAAAATGCCAACGACCAGTGCTCCATCTTCAGTTGGGCAAAATACCAGCCGACACGGATCGCTGACCGAACTGTTCGAGCGCATTATTCCGTATGAACCTAATTCCAAGCGGAAATAACTCGAGCAATAACGGAGTTCATAGCGAAAGACATGATGCCCATTAATATAGTGAACAAGCCTGGATTTACGGCTTTGGTAAACATAATGGATAAGCCGCACAGAATGCACTCATTTTAGCCACGTTGATATCCGGATCTACCGTATACGAAAAATGCAGAAACAGATTTGCAACGGAGCTGAAAACAGTGGAGTTTCTTCTTTCTTTTTCGGAACCATTTTGGCCTTGGTGCCTTCAGGCTGTTTCTGTGAGTAGTATTGGCCTTCTGCCCAAAAAACATTTGACTGTTAATCAAGATGATTGAGTGTTTTGGACAGATGGGTCCTTTTGCATGTGTTAAAGGCTTCTGAGATTCCAACAGCAGGTTGGCTTGAAACACAGCAATGAAGACTACCGTATTTTCCAACCTACAAGTCGCACCTTTTTGCCTAATTTGCATGCCCTGTGTCGAATAGGGCAAAGCGACATATTTAGGGATTTTTTCCCATATTTTTAGACCAATTTTTGGCTGAGATATGACTGTTTCCATTCATTCTGACAAAAAAATGGAGCAGTACCACTTTCGGCCGCTAGGGTACACCGACCGTTCCCAGCTCATGTGTCCGACAGCAGACTCATCTGGTCGGACTCACTCTGTAGCAGAACGGCCTCCTGCTCTCTGGAGCTCTGAACCACTGTTAGCTCAGTGTTTTACTGTTAGCAAAATAGTTCAAGAACCACAGGACAGATTTTGATGAAACTTACAGAAAGTAATCACTGGATGGACATTTACAACCTATTAGCTGTAGGAGATGTTTGAGCTAAAATTCAATTTATTTATAATTTATTTTCACAGCGCGCACTTTTGGAAGACCGTCAAAGCAAAACAATTTAAATCCAGCTGATTTGAACATTACGTTAATTTTTAAAGGAAAAGTTAAGCTCAGAAACACTTGCTATAATGTCAGCAAACCTATATATTTTTTAAGGTGTATATCTTGATAAATTTTAAAGAAATGAAGCGTATCCGCTCACTGCGCGTGCACGCTTCGTAGCACCGACGTAGCAAAACTTTTTTTTTTAATTCAGCTAATTTGACTGGTACGTGCATTTATTAAGGAAAAGTTCAGCTCGGACACATCTTTGCTATACGTTTCAGCAAACAAATAATTGTTTTTAAGTGTTACCGTAAAAATCGGGGTATAACACGCAGTTTTTTTTACTCATTTGAAAGTACTGCATGTTATACGCAGAAATGTGTTATTTATGGATTTTTCCCCATATTTTTAGACCCATTTTTGGCTCTGATATCGCCGTTTTTCATTTTGGGCAAAAAATGGTGCAGTACCACTTTCATCTGCTAGGGGGCCACTTCCAGACCGTTTCTAGCTCATGTGTCCAAAAAAAGCCTCCTCTGGTCGGACGGACTCTGTCGGTGCCCGCTTCCTGCTCTGGATGTAGCTGCTGTTAGCTGTTTTTTTTAGCAAGATAACTCATAAACCACGCCGCGGATTTTCTTGAAACTTATATGGGGTTTCATTTACAAACTGTTGACCATTATAAGACATTTGAGATAAAATTCTATTTTTTATAATTTATTTTATAGTGCACGCGACCATTTGGAAGACGTCAAACCGAAACAATTTAAATCTAGCAGATTTGAACATTTCATGAATTGATTAAGGAACGGTTAAGCTCAGGAACCCTTGTGCTATAAAGTCAGTTAAGAAATATTTTTTTAAGCGTTTATTTAGCTAAATTTAAAGAAATAAAGCCGTCCCACCCGTGCACATGCAAATGGCGAACTACTTTTTTAATCCTGCTGATTTGAACATTTCGTAAATTGATTAAGCTCAGGAACCCTTGTGCTGTAAAGTCAGCTAAGAAATATATTTTTTCTCAGCAAAGAAATAATTGTTTTTACCGTGTTTTCTTGTAAAGTCCTTCGTACTGGCTCGCTTCTGTGGCCGCCATTTTAAGCAGGGCAAATAAGGCGCTGACGCGTCGCGTAGCGGTGACGCATAATAGATGCGTGTTATACGCCAAAGCGTGTTATTTATGGATTTTTCCAATTTATTGACAATAATTGGACAAAGCGTGTTATACACAGGAGCGTGTTAAATGCCGGCAAATACGGTAATCTTGTTAAAGTCCTATCGTTCACGCTCCTGTGGCCATTTCTGGGTTGTCACCTCTAACGCGTAACATACGCAACGTGTCAGTGGTGACGCATAATAGATGCAACGTATACGGCGGTGCGACACATTTATGGATTTTTCCACTTTATTGGACATAATTGGACTGATGCGACTTATAGGGCGGAAAGTACGGTACTTATGGGACAGATCTGATTGGCAGGCCACAGACTGATTAAGTTTTCCGGATGGAAGACAAAATGATTCTCACTTAAAAACTAGTCCAGATGAAATTATTTAACCTTTTTTGTGAAATTAGAATATTTTTCAAAACCGTTCAGTCCTAATTTAAAACTATAAAAGCAAATGTGCAGCAGAGGTTTTGTCTGCATGATGTTGTCCTCCAGCAAATAACATGACCTCCCAAAGAAGGACGCTGCATAGAGGACGTGCAGTTTTGAGACGTGTGAAACAAAAGAAAGATTAATAGTTTAGATGGCTAACTTTAGCTGATAGTTTGAGTTTTCTGTGACAAATAAAGTGTCTATATTCAAAGTTAGCTAGACACTAACAAACACAAAGAATAAATTATAAAATGACACCTCTTTACTGATCAACCAGTGATGCCCTGGATTAAACAAAATTAAGGTTTTTTTTTCTGACAAGCAAATGTTTTAGCTCCTTTTAAAACTTGACGTTTTCCAGTGAATGCACAAATAAAGAATATTTTAGACTAAAATCCAGGCCCATGGTTCATTTATTAATGCTGACTGGTGTTGTGTTGACATGTTTGTTGGTATCTGTTTCCTATGTCCTGCTTCTCAAGGAGTCCAAGCGAGCCGAGCTGTGACATCAGAAACACTGTCGGTCACTGATTGGTCGGGTGGGAGGAGCCTGTGGAGTCTTTCCAAAACAAACCATCCGCCATTTTTCTCTACTGCCTGCCACTAGCCATAACTCGAGGAGCGTATCTTGTATGTATTTAGAAGATTTAAAAAAAACAATAATGTCAAAGCCGTGGTCACATGTAGAAGTGCAGGCGTTGTTGTGCTTGGTGGCTGATGGAAAAAGTCAAAGTGATCTAGATGGAGTGATTAGAGGGTGGTTTGGACACAGCTACTGCTCCACTTGAATCATTTATAGAAGATGGTGAGAGTTTTCTAACTTTAAACATATTTTAAGTTACTCATCGCATCAGTTCTGAACATTTTTTTAACAAAGAGGCTGACGCCATAATAGGACAACATCGTTGCTACGATGCTAAGCTAATTAGCATAAACGCTAGCTCTCCTCCGTTCCTATTTCTCACTGTATTTTATTTTATTCTGAACGTGTTTCAACACGTGATGGTTCGTCTCTAAACTCCATATTAAACCCTCCAACCCTCCCAGCGTCTGTCCCTGCTCCATCAGTAGAGTCTACACCTGCTCCATCAGCAGAGTCTACACCTGCTCCATCAGTAGAGTCTACACCTGCTCCATCAGCAGAGTCTACACCTGCTCCATCAGTAGAGTCTACACCTGCTCCATCAGCAGAGTCTACACCTGCTCCATCAGTAGAGTCTACACCTGCTCCATCAGTAGAGTCTACACCTGCTCCATCAGCAGAGTCTACACCTGCTCCATCAGTAGAGTCTACACCTGCTCCATCAGTAGAGTCTACACCTGCTCCATCAGCAGAGTCTACACCTGCTCCATCAGCAGAGTCTACACCTGCTCCATCAGTAGAGTCTACACCTGCTCCATCAGTAGAGTCTACACCTGCTCCATCAGCAGAGTCTACACCTGCTCCATCAGTAGAGTCTACACCTGCTCCATCAGTAGAGTCTACACCTGCTCCATCAGCAGAGTCTACACCTGCTCCATCAGCAGAGTCTACACCTGCTCCATCAGTAGAGTCTACACCTGCTCCATCAGCAGAGTCTACACCTGCTCCATCAGCAGAGTCTACACCTGCTCCATCAGTAGAGTCTACACCTGCTCCATCAGTAGAGTCTACACCTGCTCCATCAGCAGAGTCTACACCTGCTCCATCAGCAGAGTCTACACCTGCTCCATCAGTAGAGTCTACACCTGCTCCATCAGCAGAGTCTACACCTGCTCCATCAGCAGAGTCTACACCTGCTCCATCAGCAGAGTCTACACCTGCTCCATCAGCAGAGTCTACACCTGCTCCATCAGCAGAGTCTACACCTGCTCCATCAGCAGAGTCTACACCTGCTCCATCAGTAGAGTCTACACCTGCTCCATCAGCAGAGTCTACACCTGCTCCATCAGTAGAGTCTACACCTGCTCCATCAGTAGAGTCTACACCTGCTCCATCAGTAGAGTCTACACCTGCTCCATCAGCAGAGTCTACACCTGCTCCATCAGTAGAGTCTACACCTGCTCCATCAGTAGAGTCTACACCTGCTCCATCAGCAGAGTCTACACCTGCTCCATCAGTAGAGTCTACACCTGCTCCATCAGTAGAGTCTACACCTGCTCCATCAGTAGAGTCTACACCTGCTCCATCAGCAGAGTCTACACCTGCTCCATCAGTAGAGTCTACACCTGCTCCATCAGCAGAGTCTACACCTGCTCCATCAGTAGAGTCTACACCTGCTCCATCAGTAGAGTCTACACCTGCTCCATCAGTAGAGTCTACACCTGCTCCATCAGCAGAGTCTACACCTGCTCCATCAGCAGAGTCTACACCTGCTCCATCAGTAGAGTCTACACCTGCTCCATCAGTAGAGTCTACACCTGCTCCATCAGTAGAGTCTACACCTGCTCCATCAGCAGAGTCTACACCTGCTCCATCAGTAGAGTCTACACCTGCTCCATCAGTAGAGTCTACACCTGCTCCATCAGCAGAGTCTACACCTGCTCCATCAGTAGAGTCTACACCTGCTCCATCAGTAGAGTCTACACCTGCTCCATCAGTAGAGTCTACACCTGCTCCATCAGCAGAGTCTACACCTGCTCCATCAGTAGAGTCTACACCTGCTCCATCAGTAGAGTCTACACCTGCTCCATCAGTAGAGTCTACACCTGCTCCATCAGCAGAGTCTACACCTGCTCCATCAGTAGAGTCTACACCTGCTCCATCAGTAGAGTCTACACCTGCTCCATCAGTAGAGTCTACACCTGCTCCATCAGTAGAGTCTACACCTGCTCCATCAGTAGAGTCTACACCTGCTCCATCAGCAGAGTCTACACCTGCTCCATCAGTAGAGTCTACACCTGCTCCATCAGTAGAGTCTACACCTGCTCCATCAGTAGAGTCTACACCTGCTCCATCAGCAGAGTCTACACCTGCTCCATCAGCAGAGTCTACACCTGCTCCATCAGCAGAGTCTACACCTGCTCCATCAGTAGAGTCTACACCTGCTCCATCAGCAGAGTCTACACCTGCTCCATCAGCAGAGTCTACACCTGCTCCATCAGCAGAGTCTACACCTGCTCCATCAGTAGAGTCTACACCTGCTCCATCAGCAGAGTCTACACCTGCTCCATCAGCAGAGTCTACACCTGCTCCATCAGCAGAGTCTACACCTGCTCCATCAGCAGAGTCTACACCTGCTCCATCAGCAGAGTCTACACCTGCTCCATCAGTAGAGTCTACACCTGCTCCATCAGCAGAGTCTACACCTGCTCCATCAGCAGAGTCTACACCTGCTCCATCAGCAGAGTCTACACCTGCTCCATCAGTAGAGTCTACACCTGCTCCATCAGCAGAGTCTACACCTGCTCCATCAGCAGAGTCTACACCTGCTCCATCAGCAGAGTCTACACCTGCTCCATCAGTAGAGTCTACACCTGCTCCATCAGCAGAGTCTACACCTGCTCCATCAGCAGAGTCTACACCTGCTCCATCAGCAGAGTCTACACCTGCTCCATCAGCAGAGTCTACACCTGCTCCATCAGCAGAGTCTACACCTGCTCCATCAGCAGAGTCTACACCTGCTCCATCAGCAGAGTCTACACCTGCTCCATCAGCAGAGTCTACACCTGCTCCATCAGCAGAGTCTACACCTGCTCCATCAGCAGAGTCTACACCTGCTCCATCAGCAGAGTCTACACCTGCTCCATCAGCAGAGTCTACACCTGCTCCATCAGCAGAGTCTACACCTGCTCCATCAGCAGAGTCTACACCTGCTCCATCAGCAGAGTCTACACCTGCTCCATCAGCAGAGTCTACACCTGCTCCATCAGTAGAGTCTACACCTGCTCCATCAGCAGAGTCTACACCTGCTCCATCAGCAGAGTCTACACCTGCTCCATCAGCAGAGTCTACACCTGCTCCATCAGCAGAGTCTACACCTGCTCCATCAGCAGAGTCTACACCTGCTCCATCAGCAGAGTCTACACCTGCTCCATCAGCAGAGTCTACACCTGCTCCATCAGCAGAGTCTACACCTGCTCCATCAGCAGAGTCTACACCTGCTCCATCAGCAGAGTCTACACCTGCTCCATCAGCAGAGTCTACACCTGCTCCATCAGCAGAGTCTACACCTGCTCCATCAGCAGAGTCTACACCTGCTCCATCAGCAGAGTCTACACCTGCTCCATCAGCAGAGTCTACACCTGCTCCATCAGCAGAGTCTACACCTGCTCCATCAGCAGAGTCTACACCTGCTCCATCAGCAGAGTCTACACCTGCTCCATCAGCAGAGTCTACACCTGCTCCATCAGCAGAGTCTACACCTGCTCCATCAGCAGAGTCTACACCTGCTCCATCAGCAGAGTCTACACCTGCTCCATCAGCAGAGTCTACACCTGCTCCATCAGCAGAGTCTACACCTGCTCCATCAGCAGAGTCTACACCTGCTCCATCAGCAGAGTCTACACCTGCTCCATCAGCAGAGTCTACACCTGCTCCATCAGCAGAGTCTACACCTGCTCCATCAGCAGAGTCTACACCTGCTCCATCAGCAGAGTCTACACCTGCTCCATCAGTAGAGTCTACACCTGCTCCATCAGCAGAGTCTACACCTGCTCCATCAGCAGAGTCTACACCTGCTCCATCAGTAGAGTCTACACCTGCTCCATCAGCAGAGTCTACACCTGCTCCATCAGCAGAGTCTACACCTGCTCCATCAGCAGAGTCTACACCTGCTCCATCAGTAGAGTCTACACCTGCTCCATCAGCAGAGTCTACACCTGCTCCATCAGCAGAGTCTACACCTGCTCCATCAGCAGAGTCTACACCTGCTCCATCAGCAGAGTCTACACCTGCTCCATCAGCAGAGTCTACACCTGCTCCATCAGCAGAGTCTACACCTGCTCCATCAGCAGAGTCTACACCTGCTCCATCAGCAGAGTCTACACCTGCTCCATCAGCAGAGTCTACACCTGCTCCATCAGCAGAGTCTACACCTGCTCCATCAGCAGAGTCTACACCTGCTCCATCAGCAGAGTCTACACCTGCTCCATCAGCAGAGTCTACACCTGCTCCATCAGCAGAGTCTACACCTGCTCCATCAGCAGAGTCTACACCTGCTCCATCAGCAGAGTCTACACCTGCTCCATCAGCAGAGTCTACACCTGCTCCATCAGCAGAGTCTACACCTGCTCCATCAGCAGAGTCTACACCTGCTCCATCAGCAGAGTCTACACCTGCTCCATCAGCAGAGTCTACACCTGCTCCATCAGCAGAGTCTACACCTGCTCCATCAGCAGAGTCTACACCTGCTCCATCAGCAGAGTCTACACCTGCTCCATCAGCAGAGTCTACACCTGCTCCATCAGCAGAGTCTAAACCTGCTCCATCAGCAGAGTCTACACCTGCTCCATCAGCAGAGTCTACATATGGAGATATAACAACGACGAAATGGGCGTGAACAAATACAGAAGGGGCGTGAACAAATACAGAAGGGGCGTGAACAAATACAGATCTCACGAGAGCAAATACATCCACTCGAGGGAGCAAATCAGCCCCGCGCGCGTAATGGGGATGAGCGCGAGCGTAGAAAAGAGATCCGAGCGCGCGCACGTGCGCTCGGAGGACAACTACATGCTCTCGCGTGCAAAATGTATCTACTGACAGACTCTCCCTCTCGCTCACGGTTCAGACTTTTGGCAGCCAGTGGGAGGATCCAGCCCACGACACATGATTGGCTGCAGTCTTCCTGTCCTCTGTGATTGGGTGTAACACTTCCTGAACCTGAAAATGTAAAATAAATTGATACCTGGACTATTGAGAATGAACTTTCTTGTAAAATAAATAGATTTATCTAAATATACTTCAAGTACATTGTTATAAAATATATTTTGTTGCACTTTATGAAGTACTATTTTTTGCTAAATATAAAATACATTTCAATCAAATATATTTCTAAAAGGAATCTTCATATAAACTTTTTAACTGCACGTTTCATTCAACCTTTATTTATGCATCTCATTGAGCCTCGAGGACTCATTTACAAGAGAGACCTGGCTACAAACAAAGAATGATGACAACAGTGACAACAATAGACAGTTATAAAAGAGGCATACAGATTTTTTTTAACAAATTAAAATAAGATGGCAAACTTACAGCCATTGCTTTTGGAGGTGAAAGAAAAGATTGATGACTCAAGAGGTGAAATTTATACATTAACAGACAGGCTTTCTCTCTGCAAAAACGTTTTCCTAACTATAACTGCTGCTACCCCACAATGCACTGCCAACTCAAAATTCTCCTTCAAAATAAAATACCGATAGATCAAAACTGTGGAAGTTTTCTTTTTTCTTCTTTTTCAAACTAAATTATTAAGACATTTCCAACTTCCAGAACAGTAGTAATACCCAAAAGATGAACTTGTGTTATAGAATATTTTCTGTACAGACATTATCCCACTGCTTTATTCACATGAGAGTAACAGGGGACCTAAAATCAAAACAAACTGATAGTTCTAATCTGACAATGTTGCAGTGTTCAAATATTATGTACCGGTATATTAATACAATGTGTGTGTGTGTCATGTATATACTGTACAGTATATACATACACAGTGTGTTATTATACTGTACAGTATAACATACACACAGTGTATGTTATACTGTACAGTATAATAACACACATGTATTTGTATTATTTAATGACAGATTTGTTACGTAAATGCTTTAACAGATATTTACTCACATTTTAGTACTATTTTAGCTTCTTGTGCACACTTGGTCTGAATATAATTCAAACAAAACAAAGTGAAACTCAAAACCCGGAGTTAGTAAGATATCAAATCCTTCTATTCACTTTGCCTCGCTCCATCAGCAGAGTCTACACCTGCTCCATCAGCAGAGTCTACACCTGACAGATCTCTGTCACAGCTTCGGTGCTTGGTAAGAACAGATGCAACTTGTTCCACGTCACTTTATTTGTGTCGATAAGGATTTGCTTCCATTTTATTTTTAAAGTAAAAAAATAAAATGTTGAATAATTACTGAATATGCACCACATGTTGAACTTGTGATGGGATGAAATTATGTACACAGGGTCCCAGTTACAGACAAAAATAAAATGTAAAAGAAAAACAATAATAAGATCTAATAAGATATGAAGAAAAATATCAACTAAAAAACATCTATCGGTACTAATAATACGCTAATAGCATTAAACAATAAAAATACGTCAAACAGCAACATGAACTTGAGTTCTTGTACAGCCTTATTCAGAGTCAGAGTCAGAGTCAGAGAGTCTTTATTGTCATTTGCACCGCATGTGGTACATGAGATGAAAACGAGATTATGTACACGAGGTCCCAGTTACATCCAACAACAAATGAAAGAGAAAAACAGTAATAACATCGAGAACTAACTAAGAAAAACATCAACTAGTAATACACTAAGCCTAATATAGTGGGAATAAACAGCAGCACGAACATGAGTTTGTATGAGCAGATGGTCACAGATGAACACAGATGAACACAGCAACAAGAAAACATATCAGCATCAGCATGATGTGATATTTTGCAGTGTTTATTTTAATTTTATTTTTATTTATTCATGAGTCTAACAGCCTCAGGGTAGAAGCTGTTCCTCAGTCTAGTGGTTCTACACTTGATGCTCCTCAACCTCCGTCCTGAGGGAGTGGGGCAAAGAGTGAG
>JBBPBX010076733.1:0-17040 GCA_038048925.1 Garcialebias charrua
AAGTATGAAACCCGACGATGTTACCTCAGCTGTGAGAAATGACCTGTGTATTATTCAGTTTGCTCAGTCACTCCACAACAGACATGGACAAGACCCCTCAAAATACGACTACATGCGACAAAAGCTTCGTGAAGTTGGCCGTTTGTTGATATGTCTGCGCACAAAATATGCAATACATAACCTAGAGGATGCTGTGAAACCTGCTAACTTCCAGAGAGTTGTGCAAGCAGTAAAGACTGTGTCAGGCTTTGATGAAGAAACACGTTCATACAAAAAACCAAGCCTTGCCATAAAACTGGGACATACACTGAACAAAATCTGTAATCTTGTTCATTGCCGAGCACTCGTGGCAGAAGATGAACAACTGATGAAGTCGACAGACGCATTCAAAAAACTGTGCTCATCAAAATGGTCAGAGATGGTGTCTCATAGTGCCCATAGCACTTTAAATCATGCCAAATACAATAAGCCATTGACATTACCATTCACTGAAGATGTTAAGCTTCTGCATCAGCATCTGAATAAATCAGGAGAAAATGCCTTTAACACCTTGAAAGATGAAGCCAGCCCCCAGACTTATGCAGAACTTGCAAAAGTTACACTTGCACAGGTCATTGTGTTCAATCGTAGACGAGCAGGAGAGGTTTCAAAGATGCACCTACGAAGTTTTATGGAGCGTGACACCACCAAGCTCCATGATGATGTTGCCATGGGTTTGTCTTCGGTTGAACAGAAGCTCTGCAGCCATTTCACTCGGGTTGAAATCATTGGGAAAAGAGGCCGAAAGGTTGCAGTTTTACTCGCACCAAATGTGGTGGATGCACTGACTTTATTGGCAAGTAAGAGAGAGACATGTGGTGTTTTACAAACAAACTTATTTCTATTTGCAAGACCTAAATCAATGAGTCACTACAGAGGACAGGACAGTCTGCGTGTTCATGCAAGCCAGTGTGGAGCAAAGCACCCAGAGTTCCTCAGGTCAACACAACTACGGAAACATGTAGCCACGCTCTCACAAGTCTTGAACTTAAAAAACAATGAACTTGACCAGGTTGCAGACTTCTTGGGCCATGACATCCGTGTTCACAGGGAATTTTACAGATTACCAGCTCCCACCACACAACTGGCAAAGATATCCAAGCTACTTCTGTCACTGGAAAAAGGACAGCTTTCCAAACTGAAAGGGAAGTCCCTGGATGAAATTGAAATCGAAGGTTTGTTCAAATTTGCTTTCATTTATTCATTATTTTAAGTATCAAAACTTCACAAAGATTAATTTTAACCAATCTTTTACAGGTTGAAAAAAATATGGAAGAACTTTTAATACAAAATACAGAAAGGTACATACCAGATACTGGTAGCATACTGGTTATTTAACCGGTATGTATATTTTGTACCAGACTATTCTATAAAATGACATGTTATCTTGTACTCAATTGGTATGTACCTGGTACCTATGCAACCTGGCTTTATAATGAAATGACTAATTACCTAGTTGCCTGGTATGTACCGAGGTCTTTGTTACAATCAAAAAAATGTGTTCAATAAAAAAACAACTGGACTTTTATTTGTAGCAGAAGACGTTTCGCCCTTCATCCAAAAGGCTTTCTCAATTCTAAGAGCAGACTGTGAGAGTGAAGTTATAAATGCTGAGAGATCTGTCTCTCAGCATTTATAACTTCACTCTGTCTGCTCTTAGAATAAAGGAAGCATTTTGGATGAAGGGCAAAACATCTTCTGCTACAAATAAAAGTCCAGGGGCCTCATGTATCAACCATGCGTGCGCACAAAAACATTGCGCACGTCACTTTCCACGCAAAAGCCCGTATGTATCAAAACTGAACTGAACGTGAATATATGCGCATCCAGGGGCCTCATGTATCAACCATGCGTGCGCACAAAAACATTGCGCACGTCACTTTCCACGCAAAAGCCCGTATGTATCAAAACTGAACTGAACGTGAATATATGCGCATCCAGGTACATATCCACGCAAGCTCCCGAGCAGGCGTACGCACGTTTCTGTGGTTCTTGTTCCTTTGGCGACACTTACAGGTGTTTCAGAGAAACTGAAGCCCCACAGTCTGTGGTTGACTTTAAGAGCGGCTTGAAGACCTTTCTTTTCAACCGAGCATACTTTACTCCTCATGATTCTACTTTTGATCTGAGTTGATACTGTTGTTGATTTTAATTGTTTTATTATTTGTCTTATTGACATTCAAATATGTTGCACCTTGTAGCACTTTGAGATTTCCATTAATGAAAAGTGCGTTATAAATTGAATTCATTATTATTATTATTATTATTATTATTATTATTATTATTATTAACAGTTCAAGATGTGAAAATGATTAATATTCCCTCCAAACACACGATTAACAAGTATTACATCCACATGACGCAGTGGAATAAAGGACGCGCAACGTTGTGCCAAAAATAAATTTAACAGGAACGGATTCATTCAGCCTTACTGGAGGTTATAATAAATAGTGTAACACGCAGAGCATTTATTTAGAAACAGATATAGTTTTCCGATCTAGGATATGGCTTATCAGCCGTTTTCAGAAATAATAATTTTCCAGTTTGGCACTACTGCTGCGCTCTGGGGAGCCGTGCATCACGCGTGCATACAGAAGCAGCGGTCAAACTGTTCCACAGAGGGGGCTGCAGGTCGATCGGGACTGTGCAGTCCAGTCCACACAAAGCCGGATCATGTCCAATGGTCTCATCGATTCCAAAGGCTGAGTGGTCGCGCTTGGAGCGCGCGCGCACCCTCACCGGTGTCGACACGGCAGCTGGAGGTGTTTCATTATCTGCGTTTATTGTAGATTTCTCCAAAATGACACGTGAAAGTACACCTTATATAACTTGTAGGAGAGCAAAAGCTTCACAGACAGACTGCGCACAGGGCTGCGGGGCGCGCGCTGCGTCTGGAGACTCCAACATCATGTCATGAAAAGTCTCCACCAAGACGCACAGACACGTTTCTTCACATCATCTACATAAACAAAGATCTATGTTCTAGCAAACATCCAAGTAAGTTCCTCTGTGTTTACAGTAATAATGGTAATAAACTCGTGCGCAAAGTTAATATTTCCACACAGAATGAATGAATGAGCCGGTTCGCGCACCACAGCAGGGTGCGCGCGCACACAAATACCGACAATCACTCGTTCTTTGCATGATGAACACATTTTATTACTATTCTTACTTAGGATGTTTGTCCTCACTCATATTATATTGAATTCATTATTTTCCCGAATCTAGAAATCATTTCTGATCGCGCAGGGATCAAACAAACATGTCCTTCACACATGCAGGAAGTAATTTGCATCTGTTTAACATATGTAAATGTAGGCGTGTCAGGGGAGGTGTCTCACGTGCGCTCAGTTCCACGTCAATTGTGATGTACAAAAGGAATGTGCGTGGATTCAGGTGTACGCACAGTTTGATAAATCTGGATCTTTTTGTGCGTAGACACTTTTCTGGATTTCACCGTACGTCACTTTTCAGTAGGAAATCCACGCAGGTTTTTGATACATGAGGCCCCAGTTGTTTCTTATTGAACACTTTTTATTTTATCATGTCCTCGATGACTGAGAATCTTCAACAGGTCTTTGTTACGTTTGTATATTTATTATACAAACTGGGTTATAAAAACTTTTGGGACAGTAAACAAATTCTGAATAGAACAAATCACAGATCAAAAGTTTAAACTGAGAGAATAGATCATTTTAAGGGAAACATTTGTTGTTTCAAAATTTCATGGCGTCAACAAATTCCAAAAAAGTTTGTTGGACAAGTCCATTTTTACCACTGTGTGGCATCCCACCTTCTTCTTACAACACTCAACAGACGTCTGGGGACAAAGGAGACCAGTTTCTGAAGATTAGAAATAGTAATGCTCTCCCATTCATGTCTAATACAGGCCTCTAACTGTTTCTATCGTCTTGGGTCTTCTTTGTCGCACCTTCCTTTTTTTGATGTGCGAATTGTTCTCTATAGGTGAAAGATCTGGACTGCAGGCTGGCCATTTCTGTACCCGGATCCTTCTCCTACGTAGCCATGATGTTGTGATTGCTGCAGAATGTGGTCTGGCCTTATCTTGTTGAAAAATGCAGGGTCTTCCCTGAAAGAGATGACGTCTAGATAGGAGCATATGTTGTTCTAGAACAGGGGTCTGCAACCTGCGGCTCTGGAGCCACATGCGGCTCTTTGGTCCCTCAGCAGTGGCTCTTCCAAGCTTTGATCAAAACTAACTTTAAACTGAATTTTATTTGTTCTTATAACAACAAAAAGGGCTAGTTTTAGCAGTTTTTCCTGTCATTTCCTTTGCAAATGTGTGAATACTAGAACTAATAGAAGGAGTAAAACATAAGTTAACTTTATTTATTCAAAGTAGGATATTTAATTTTTCCACAATTAAAATAATTTACCTAGACCTGCATAGTTCATTATTTTATTTTTTAATTGGGAAAGATCACATTATTTTTCCTTCTTTATGATAATATGGTCTTTTTTAATCTTAAAATGTAAAAATATCAACAAATCATTAGATATTTTCAGCTTTACAATGGCCAGAAAACTACCGGTCAGAAAATTGTCCTCTAACAAACTTAAAAGTGGTCTGTGTGTCACCAGTTGAGAATCCCAGTTGTAGCAGGTATTGTGGCTCCGGAAATGTTTAATTTAGTGAACAAAGGGGCAGAAATGGCTCTTTTGATCATAAAGGTTGCAGATCCCTGTTCTAGAACCTGAACATAGTTCTCTGCATTAATGGTGCCTTTCCAGACATGTAAGCTGCCCATGCCACAAGCGCTCATGCAACCCCATACCATCCGTGATGCAGGCTTCTGAACGGAGCATTGATAACAACTTGGGCTATCCTTGTCCTCTCTGGTCCGGATGACATGGCATCCAAGTGTTCCATAAAGAACTTCAAATTGTGACTCATCTGACCACAGAACTGTTTTCCATTTTGCCGCACTCCATTTTAGATGACCCCTGGCCCAGTGCAAACGTCTGAGCTTGTGGAGCTTGCTTAGAAATGGCTTCCTTTTGCACTGTAGAGTTTTGGCTGGCAATGGCGGATGGCACGGTGGACTGTGTTCACTGACAATGCTTTCTGGAAGTATTTCTGAGCCCATTCTGTTATTTCCTTGACAGTAGCATTCCTGTTTGAGGTGCAGTGACGTTTAAGTGCCCGGAGATCACGAGCATCCAGTAGAGATTTACGGCCTTGACCCTTACGCAAAGCGATTGTTCCAGATTATCTGAATCTTTTGATGATGTTATGCATGGTTGATGATGATAACTTAAAAGTCTTTGCTATTTTATGCTGGTAACACCATTCTGGTATTGCTGCACAATCTTTTTGCGCAACAATGGTGGAATTGGTGTTCCTCTTACCATCTTGGCTTCTGAGAGACACTGACACTTTGAGAAGCTCTATTTATACCCAGTCATGTTGTCAATTTACCTAATTAGTGTTAATTGGTCTTCCAGCTGTTCGTTATAAGCTCAATTTCCTTTTTCCACCCACTTATTGCTACTTGTCCCCACTTTTTAGGGATTTATTGACAATGTGAAATTTTGAATCAACATATTTTTTCTTTAAAATGTTACATTTACTCAGATTAAACTTTTGGTCTATCATCTATGTTCCATTATCAATAAAATATTGACATTTGCCATCTCCACATCATTGCATTCAGTTTTTATTCACAATTTGTTTAGAGTCACAACTTTTTTTGAATATACTAGAAAACTGATTGTCCAGTTTTTAGTGTTTTTAGTCAAAAATTAGGACATGCTTTCCTTTTGAGTTAATGTACAGTGTTTCCCCTACCATTATAGAAGCAGGGTGCTGCCCCACCACGTCAACAGAACTGAGCGCCCCGCCTACCAAAGTGAACTTGCCCCCCTCCCACTCCCACCCGGCACTGATATAGCACTAAGGTAGCAGTATGAAATACAGGCTCCCTAGCTAAAAAGTTAAAGATGCCTCTTCCCTCATGCTGAATGCACCCTCCCCCCACCCCTGCTCAAAAACTGTTGTATAAGATTTGCTCAAACATGTCTCCGTCCCTACCCATCAAGAAAAATCATGGATGAGATGAGCACCCCGCCATGGCAAGTTAACTAGGGGAAACACTGATGTATATTTAAATTTTTCAATTTGTACAAATCCTTTAAGGTTCTTTGTAGTCCACTATTGTCATCACTCTGTTAAATTCAAGTCTCTATTGCAAATCAGTCCGTAAGGCTCAGTGTGATTAACCTGTATAATTAAAGGTTGAATGAATTAATGAATTTGAATTTTAAAATGGAATTTTCTCAGATGAAATTCAATTAAGTGATGCTGAAGAGATGGAAAGTGAGAATGAATCAGATGACAATGATGAAGTACAAGTCCCAGTACAAGTCCCATCAGAAGAGTGCGAAGAAATGCCTGAGGAGACGCTTGACCAGCCTGTGGAAGCTGCAACAAACTCTACAACAACTGATGACATCCATGACAATAATGATGATGGTACGTTATTTCAACCCAAATTTCATACGTTTCCATGACAAAACTTTTTTAAACGAGTACCCTGATGCATGCTCAATAATCCAGTTAGAAAAATATTTAAAAAAAAGCTAAGTCTGGTCCTCTGGACATTCAAAAAATAAAACAAAACAACGAGGTTAAGTCCGGTCCTCTGGACGAATTATTCAGTAAATAAGAATAAGGACCTGACTTAACCTTGTAATTTTTTTGTACCTGGATTATTAAGCATGTATCAGGATTTTTTTTTAAACTTTTGTGTTATGTTTTCTAGAAGTGTCATCATCCAAAATGGATGAAGCTGTCCCTTCAACTAAAGGTAAGGCAGAGTTTAATGAGGAAGAGCATAAAGTCAAAATACTATACATAGAGATGGAAGACAAAAAAATCCAAAAACATATTTATATGCATGGCGGGGGTGGATGAGGTAGCTCGGTGGTCATTGCCATGGTCTCATAGTTTTGAGGTGGCAGGTTCAAGCCCAGGTTGCATCAAGTAGGACATCTGTTGTAAAACAATAGTCATTTGTTTCAATCTTTCCATTTTTTTCACAATTTTTAAAACTCAAAAGCTGCCAAGATACATGAGAACAAGTTGTTGATAGTCAAAAAGTCTACATTTATGTAAAATCCATACTGTGTTGTTGATTTTTATGATTTTCCCTCAGCCTGTAATCTGATAAATTCTTTGTCTAAAGTTCTGATGAATTTTGAGTTGCCCAACTACTAAATATACATTTTTTTGTTTCCTCCTTGTTTTCTAGCGAAAAACTCAAGCCCAGGACCAAGAAGAGTAACAAAGAGAACTTGGTCGAATGCTGAAGTGGCTGCTGTAATGCGTCATTTCAGAAGGCACATAAGTAAAGGAAAACTGGCCAGTAAGAATGAATGCAGCCACTGTAAGATGGTTGAGAGCCCTGTGTTGGATCAAAGAACAGTTCAAAATATAAGAGACTTTGTGAGAAACCGGGGAATAACTGAAATGAGACAAAAACGGAAACAAAACTTATAGATGTGTTACTGTATCTAAAAAAACAAGTCTGGTCCTCTGGACATTCCAAAACAAAACAAAAAAATAGAAATGTTTCGTCTTTCATCCGAAAGACTTCCTCCGTCTGAGATGCTGCATTCAGCTCTGTCTCATAAATAGCACCCTCTCACAGTGGATCAACCAGTTTGCAGGTCCTTCTTGATCATGTGAGCAGTTGGTTTTGGCTGTCATCAGCAAACTGGTTGATCCATTGTGAGAGGGTGCTATTTATGAGACTGAGCTGAATGCAGCACCTCGGACCGAGGAATGGTCAGAGATGGTGTCTAATAGTGGCTGGAGCACTATAAATCATGCCAAGTACAATAAGGCCATTAACATTATCATTCACTGAAGATTTTAAGCTTCTGCATCAGCATCTGAATAAATCAGGAGAAAATGCATTTAGCACCTTGAAAGATGATGCCAGCCCCCAGACTTATGCAGAACTTGTAAAAGTTACACTTGCACAGGTCATTGTGTTCAATTGTAGACGAGCAGGAGAGGTTTCAAAGATGCACCTACAAAGTTTTATGGAGCGTGACACCACCAAGCTCCATGAAGATGATGCCATGGGTTTGTCAACGGTTGAACAGAAGCTCTACAGCCATTTCACTCGGGTTGAAATCATTGGGAAAGAGGCTGAAAGGTTTTAGATATCCCTGTGATGGATTGGAGACTTGTGCAGGTGTCCCTGTGATGGACTGGTGACATGTCCAGATGTCCCTGTGATGGACTGGTGACATGTCCAGATGTCCCTGTGATAGACTGGAGACTTGTCCACGTGTCCCTGTGATGGACTGGTGACTTGTCCAGGTGTCCGTGTGATGGACTGGCGACTTGTCCATGTGTCCCTGTGATGGACTGGAGACCTGTCCAGGTGTCCCTGTGATGGACTGGTGACTTGTGTAGGTGTCCCTGTGATGGACTGGTGACTTGTCCACGTGTCCTTGTGACATACTGGAGACCTGTCCAGGTGTCCCTGTGATGGACTGGTGACTTGTCCACGTGTCCCTGTGATGTACTGGAGACCTGTCCAGGTGTCCCTGTGATGGACTGGAGACTTTTCCATGTGTCCCTGTGATAGACTGGAGAGCTGTCCATGTGTCCCTGTGATGGACTGGAGACATTCACGTGTCCCTGTGATAGACTGGCTGGAGACTTGTCCATATGTCCTTGTGATGGACTGAAGACTTGTCCACGTGTCCCTGTGATGGACTGGAAACTTGTAAATGTGTCCCTGTGATGGACTAGAGACTTATCCACGTGTCCCTGTGATGGACTGGTGACTTGTAAATGTGTCCCTGTGATGGACTGGAGACTTGTCCACGTGTCCCTGTGATGGACTGGAGACTTGTCCATGTGTCCCTGTGATGGACTGGAGACCTGTCCATGTGTCCTGTGATGGACTGGAGACGTTCACGTGTCCCTGTGATAGACTGGAGACTTGTCCATATGTCCTTGTGATGGACTGGAGACTTGTCCATATGTCCTTGTGATGGACTGGAGACTTGTCCATATGTCCTTGTGACATACTGGAGACCTGTCCAGGTGTCCCTGTGATGGACTGGTGACTTGTCCACGTGTCCCTGTGATGTACTGGAGACCTGTCCAGGTGTCCCTGTGATGGACTGGAGACTTTTCCATGTGTCCCTGTGATAGACTGGAGAGCTGTCCATGTGTCCCTGTGATGGACTGGAGACATTCACGTGTCCCTGTGATAGACTGGCTGGAGACTTGTCCATATGTCCTTGTGATGGACTGGAGACTTGTCCACGTGTCCCTGTGATGGACTGGAAACTTGTAAATGTGTCCCTGTGATGGACTGGAGACTTGTCCACGTGTCCCTGTGATGGACTGGAGACTTGTCCATGTGTCCCTGTGATGGACTGGAGACCTGTCCATGTGTCCTGTGATGGACTGGAGACGTTCACGTGTCCCTGTGATAGACTGGAGACTTGTCCATATGTCCTTGTGATGGACTGGAGACTTGTCCATATGTCCTTGTGATGGACTGGAGACTTGTCCATATGTCCTTGTGATGGACTGGAGACTTGTCCATATGTCCTTGTGATGGACTGGAGACTTGTCCACGTGTCCCTGTGATGGACTGGAGACTTGTCCATATGTCCTTGTGATGGACTGGAGACTTGTCCATATGTCCTTGTGATGGACTGGAGACTTGTCCATATGTCCTTGTGATGGACTGGAGACTTGTCCATATGTCCTTGTGATGGACTGGAGACTTGTCCACGTGTCCCTGTGATGGACTGGAGACTTGTCCATATGTCCTTGTGATGGACTGGAGACTTGTCCACGTGTCCCTGTGATGGACTGGAGACTTGTCCACGTGTCCCTGTGATGGACTGGAGACTTGTCCATGTGTCCCTGTGATGGACTGGAGACCTGTCCATGTGTCCTATGATGGACTGGAGACGTTCACGTGTCCCTGTGATAGACTGGAGACTTGTCCATATGTCCTTGTGATGGACTGGAGACTTGTCCATATGTCCCTGTGATGGACTGGAGACTTGTGCAGGTGTCCCTGTGATGGACTGGAGACTTGTCCACGTGTCCCTTTGATGGACTGGTGGCTTGTCCAACTGTCCCTTTGATGGACTGGTGACTTGTCCACGTGTCCTTGTGATAAACTGGAGACTTGTGCAGGTGTCCTTGTGATGGACTGGTGACTTGTCCACGTGTCCCTGTGATGGACTGGAGACTTGTGCAGGTGTCCCTTTGATGGACTGGTGACTTGTCCACGTGTCCTTGTGATGGACTGGAGACTTGTGCAGGTGTCCATGTGATGGACTGGAAACTTGTTGAATACAACATCTCAGACTAAGGAAGTCTTTCATCCGAAAGACTTCCTCTGTCTGAGATGCATTCAGCTCAGTCTTATAAATAAAGACTTCCTGATGACAGCCAAAACCAGTTGCTCACATGATCAATGAGGACCATCAGCCTAAACATGTGATCATATGAGCAGCTGGTTTTGGCTGTCATCAGCAAACTGTTTGATCCACTTTGAGAGGGTGCTATTTATGAGACTGAGCTGAATGTAGCACCTCAGACTGAGGAAGTCTTTATAAGACTGAGCTGAATACAGCATCTCAGACTGAGGAAGTCTTTCGTCGCTCGTAAGTCGGGGATCACCTGTACTTTACAGTGTGTTGTGATGAACCTTGTAAATAAAGTAAATTTTGTTTTAGAAATATGTTCAGGTTTATAATGTTAATGTTTCATAATATGTAAATATGTCATCTCAGACTGAGGAAGTCTTTCGTCGCTCGTAAGTCGGGGATCACCTGTACTTTACAGTGTGTTGTGATGAACCTTGTAAATAAAGTAAATTTTGTTTTAGAAATATGTTCAGGTTTATAATGTTAATGTTTTATAATATGTAAATATGTCATCTCAGAAGTCTTTCATCGCTCGTAAGTCGGGGATCACCTGTACTTTACATTGTGTTGTGATTAACCCTGCAGAAAAAGTAAAAATTTGTTTTAGAAATATGTATATGTTAATATGTTTTATAATAATGTAAATATGTCACCAGAATTTAAGTTTTTATTTTTTTATTTGAAACATTTAAGTTTTATTTTATTTTAAACATTTGAAGATTTTGTTATTGAAGTTTTTTTAGTGAATGTAAATAAAGTATGTGCATAATTTGTTTAATAAAAGCAGTTCAAAAAATAGTTCTCCTAATGCAGTGTCCTGTCACATTTGTGTGTTTTATGTTAATTTTATGTTAAGTAGGCGGAGTTTAAATGAGACGTAATTGTCCCTTTAAAGACCCCATAATGCATGTTTGTCCTCATAAACCACATTTTTTGACGTCCTTGTAAACCACACTGGAGTCTGGGTGGTAAAACGTGCTGTGAAGCTCCTATCGGAAAGCTAAAGGGACCCAAATTTTTTTCAAAATTTTTAGAGTGCACTGAGCTTGGTCCCAGGTCGCTAGGACCTCGGGAAGGGGTAGACCCCGTATTACACCTTCGGGCGGGTTTGGCGAAAAAGTCCGGCTAAACCACATTGACAAACCTGTGTGTGTGTGTGTGTGTGTGTGTGTGTGTGTGTGTGTGTGTGTGTGTGTGTGTGTGTGTGTGTTTGTGGTTGAGTGATTCTTGAGTTCATCACGGTTTGATCCAGTGGTCAGCATTGTAATGAATGGAAGATGTAGAGCCAGATACAACATTAACTAGAGAAATTGCATCTCATGCGAAAATGCAGTGTGTATGCTTATTGATGAAGAACCTGCTGAAAACAGCTGAAATTAGCTAAAAACATGCTTAAATGTACCAGTAGGTGAAATGAAAGAATAATCCTAAATTAGTAGAAGAATACAGAAAGGACACATATTTGCTGAATTAGGTTTAAATAAACAGACATGAGCACAAAAATGAGTAAATCAGCTTAAAAAAGGCTAAAATTTGCATGAAAAAGCTAAATAGCTGAAATAGCGAAAATGGCTATAACTAACTGAAAAAAGCTAAAAGGAGCACAAGAAGCTGAAATTAGTAAAAATAAGATCTTTAGGCTGAAAGTCGTAGGAATTACCAAGGAAAAACTTGAATTAAGTAGAAAACAGCTGAATTTAGCTATATAAAAAAAAAACTAACAAGGTAGCTGAAAAGGGAGAACAAGCTTGAATTTGCATAAGAAAGCAGAAAGAACACAAGTTTGCCTAGTATGGCTGAAAGAAGCAGAATTAAGCACAAAAAGTAGAAATTATCTAAAAAAAATTGAAATTAGCAAGGAACAGTGGAAAAGTAACTAAACAAAGCTGAAATTATTAGAAGGGTGTGGAGAGAGCAAATTTTTTGCTGAATTTGGCTGAACACAGTTTAAATGAGTCCAAAAATTTGGAATTAGTTGAAAAAGCCTAAATTAGCATAAAAACGGCTAGTAGCTGAAATACAAAAAAAAAAATGAAACTAGCAAAAATAATATGAAAGGAGTATATATAACAAGCTGAAATTAGCGGGAAGAAGATAGAAGCACAAAAATATTGTAGTTAGCAGAAAGAATGTAAAAGGAGCACAAAACAGCTGAACAAGTTGAAATTAGCTGAAAAAAGTTTTAATTTGCACAAGGAAGCTAAAAGAAGCTGAATTAGAACAAAATGTGTAAGGAGCAGTAAAGGTTGTAAACAAATCTAAATATTTGAAGGATGCAAAATTAACTCAATTAATTTTCTGTGAGGAATAAAATGACAGAAAAAAGCAAAATATTTCAAAAAGCTAACGTTACACCATTACCAAAAGTCAATGTAGCATTGTCTTGAAAGAGCTGAACGTTTTGTTGACATATCTTAAACTGCAGAACGAGAATCGTGCCGAAAAATGTCCATCCATCCATCCATCTTCTTCCGCTTATCCGGGGTCGGGTCGCGGGGGTAGCAGCCTAAGTAGGGAGGCCCAGACTTCCCTCTCCCCAGCCACTTGGAGCAGTTCCTCCGGGGGAATCCCAAGGCGTTCCCAGGCCAGCCGAGAAACATAGTCCCTCCAGCGCGTCCTGGGTCTTCCTCTGGGTCTCCTCCCGGTGGGACGTGCCCGGAACACCTCACCAGGGAGGCGTCCAGGAGGCATCCTAACCAGATGCCCGAGCCACCTCAACTGGCTCCTCTCGATGTGGAGAAGCAGCGGCTCTACTCCGAGTCCCTCCCGGATGACTGAGCTTCTCACCCTATCTCTAAGGGAGAGTCCAGCCACCCTGCGGAGAAAACTCATTTCAGCCGCTTGTATCCGAGATCTTGTTCTTTCGGTCATAACCCAAAGCTCATGACCATAGATGAGGGTGGGAACGTAGATCGATCGGTAAATTGAGAGCTTTGCCTTTTGACTCAGCTCTCTCTTCACCACGACAGACCGGTACAGCGCCCGCTTCACTGCGGACGCTGCACCTATCCGCCTATCGATCTCACGCTCCAGTTTTCCCTCATTCGTGAACAAGATCCCGAGATACTTAAACTCCTCCACTTGGGGCAGGACCTCCTCCCCGACCCGGAAAATGTAAGGAAGATAAATGGATCACAATAGTGTGAATGCAACAAGTTTCAGTCAGGTCATCTGGGACCGAGATGGTGTAGAGGCAAGGCAGCCGGCTCAGGACCGGAAGGTCCCGGGTTCGATCCCAGGTCACTGCATACCTCGTTGTGTCCCTGAGCACGACACTTAACCCGAGTTGCTCCCGGTAGGACCGGCTGGCGCCTTGCATGGCAGTCTACTGCTACCGGTATATGAATGTGTGTATGAATGGGTGGATGGCTGGTACTGTGAAGCGCCTTGGGGCCCCTCTGGGCTGGAAAGCGCTATATAAGTAAGTTCCATTTACCATTTATTATCTGGACAGCAGGGACTTTGTTGGTTTTGAACCAGTTTGACATGACTGTCGATGAGGAAGAGGGCCAGCACTGGAGGAGGGGGCATGCTTAAGAGACCATCTTAGCACAAACATAACTGGTTTGTTCCACTTTGGAGTAAGCTGTTGGGGGAAGAATCAGTTCCCTTTCAGTCTGGTCTCTTGGTGCAACATACTTGCTATGGGAATTGCGCCCCCGTGCGATTACCTGAAGGAATATACTCACGCCTTTACAGCTAGGGCGCCGCACCAGAGGCCCCGCCCTCTGGGTACTTAAGCGGCTGACGCCCATCCAGCTTTCTCTTTTTTGCCCTTCACCTCGCTAAACCTGAACTACCTCTTCGCGGGACTTCTCTGTTGCTTCATCGCTCAACTTGAGGTGAGCTTGCTCCATGAACAGAGCGCATAGAGAATTATTCCTGCGTATTGCTGGACTAGTGAAAGCTAGTCCGGCACATTTCTCTTAACCCCAAAGTATTTTCTTCTCCTCTCTCTACAGATTGCTTCGCTCGACGGCGCTAAGTACGCCACAAGAAAAAAGCTATTTCACTAACTCCTAGCGAGCTAGCCAGCGAAAGCGACGTGACGGAGGAGACAATTCAAGGAAAAATAAAAAAGATTCTGGAAGGACTCGCTCGCCTTATCTCGGACATGCCTCCGGAGAAAGGAAAGTGAAAGGCGAGACTTCCAAGGAAAACCATCGGGACGGCGAGCCCAATTTCGCGCGCCTGTCCCAGTGGATGCGGTTTCTCCCTCGTGGCAACGGACACCCACGAGGCCTGTCCAGTCTAACTGGGAATGCTTCATGCAAAAACAGCACTGAATGAGCCCGACTTTTGCCCACACTGCAGCCTCATGCTGGATGCGATGCTGCGGCATCGGGTTGACCTCGTCGCCAAAGCCATGGGCAATTCAGCAACACCAGCGGACGCGGACACCATGGAGCCCCTCACTCCCACGCCGGAGCTCGAGAACATGGCTCTACATGACAGCACACGAGTCAAATGGGGCGACAGCCCTGACGTGCTGGCTCCTATGGTGGACCTAACAGTCGAGTTCGACACCCGAGGCATGATGAACGAGGACGAGATCTCGATTTTAGCCTCGGGCGAATTCTCAGCGGAGGAAGCGGACGTGGAACTGGAGGATTAGGGTGAAGATCTCTCCCAAACCCCGGTACCTGTGCTCCCAGAAACCGACTTTTCCATCCCTGCTCTGTTCGACTTGTGCCATAGAGCAACAGACGCGTTGCACATCCCATGGCCCGAGCCTACGCCTCACCAACAGGTCACGAGGCTGGCAGGAAACTATTTTTACTCGAAGCAACAGGCCGCCACGAGGCAAAGGATGCCCGTGTTCCCGGACTTTCTCACAGAACTAACTCGCATCTGGGCTCAACCAAGAGCCCCCATGCTCCTTCCCCTCACACAGTTCCTCGACGTAGATGGGATAGATGAGGTGGGAATAGCTAACGTGCCTCAGATTGAGGACACACTAGCGTCTCACCTGGCTCCTAAGTCATCCGGAACAAAACCAACTCTCCCCAGCAAGGCTTGTCGAGCTTCAGCGTCTCTACTCGAGAAGTGCTACAGAGCTCAGGGGCTCGCGGCGCACACCATGAATGCGTCTGCGTTGATGCAGGCTTACCTGGCTGAAAAACTACAACAGCTCCAGGTAACAACGGACAAGCAGACGGCCGCCGACTTGCTGGATGAAGCCCGCAGAGCAACAGACTTTGTGCTCCGTATGATAGGGACAGCTGCTGTTGCACAAGGCAAGGGCATGGCGGAAGTGGTCATCGCGATTCGCCACCTGTGGATGACTTTAACGGATCTCCCTGAGGGACAAAAGGTGCCTTTTCTTCACCACTGGATAGAGCTGACGGGATTCTTTGGTAAAGCTTTGGAGCAAATTCAGACCAAGCTGGACCAAAGACGTAGACAGGCGGAAGCTCTCCGGGTGGGCATTCCCCGGAGAAGCTTCGCTCCCCCAAGGGAGTCTGCTGGAAGCAGACCTACGCAGTCTCGACACCGCTCGGCAACGCGTGCCCCACCACAGAAGCGGCCAGCATACGAGGAAGAGCCCCGGCAGAGACCCCCGCCGGGCCAACCGAGCACGCATGGAGCAAAAACAGTTTTTTTTCCCCGCCAGGCGGCCAAACACAGGGCCTCCTCGGCGAACCGGGACACCAGACAAAAACGTGCCTGATGAACCAGGTCCACGTTCCTACATTACACGATCACCCGCCCACGTGGTACTAGGAATGATCCCTTCATGTCCAGACTTTACTTGTAACACGGTACAAAAAGCTGGTATATCTATCGCATATACAAATCATGCTCTTTCTGCTGTGAGTGACATAGAATCATGTACGTCATTGCACATAAGCACGAATAAAGCTCATGAAACAACTGCTCTTTGTTTTATTGACTCTCAAAAAAACACAAATAACTTCAGCAGAACGGGTCCCTCTGGCCTGCCAGCCATCATAAAGGGAGGGGGCCATTTTCCCCCCTCCCTCACGGCCCACGGGGTATTAGCTTAATCAATAAACCCCAGCAGGGTGCCTCTGATTCGTCTGCAGTAAGCAGACACAGAGGCGTCTGCAAGCACCCCCCACACCCCTCATGGAGACAGGTGAGGAGGGTCACGTGCTCAAGCCCTCGCTCCATTGTGAACGATGGGGCAGCCTATACAATAACCAGATGAACACGTAACATGTCTGCACCTCAAGGAGGCATGCCGACAGAATCTAACGACGGGGGGGGCTACATCAGATGCCCTCAGGAAGCCAAAAGCTTTACACCTTCACAGCAGCAATTGTGTTCAGGCTGCTGTGGATGGAAACAAATCAGAGTTGAATCAGATCTCTCTTCCTATTTTTTGAAGGGGACTGGGCTCTTTATCACCAAATAATCTGAAGTCTGCCAAACCAAAAGGAACATCTCCACGTTCTCACAATGCAGCGACCCCTTTGTTATTAATGAGGGACCCGCAATGTCCAAGCAGTAATCAGACAGCACGTGACCTCTCTCTCTGTGCTGATCCAGCTCTGCTTTCAAACAAAATTCTCCCAACGGGTGAAACACTGACCCCGGTCG
>JBBPBX010076734.1:0-17040 GCA_038048925.1 Garcialebias charrua
GTGGTCACGATATATGACAGTTACACTGTGGTCACAATATATGACAGTTACAGTGTGGTCACGATATATGACAGTTAAACTGTGGTCACGATATATGACAGTTACAGTGTGGTCAGGATATATGACAGTTACACTGTGGTCAATGATATATGACAGTTACAGTGTGGTCACGATATATGACAGTTACAGTGTGGTCACGATATATGACAGTTACACTGTGGTCACGATATATGACAGTTACACTGTGGTCACGATATATGACAGTTACACTGTGGTCACGATATATGACAGTTACACTGTGGTCACGATATATGACAGTTACACTGTGGTCACGATATATGACAGTTACACTGTGGTCACGATATATGACAGTTACACTGTGGTCACGATATATGACAGTTACACTGTGGTCACGATATATGACAGTTACACTGTGGTCACGATATATGACAGTTACAGTGTGGTCACGATATATGACAGTTACACTGTGGTCACGATATATGACAGTTACACTGTGGTCACGATATATGACAGTTACAGTGTGGTCACGATATATGACAGTTACACTGTGGTCACGATATATGACAGTTACAGTGTGGTCACGATATATGACAGTTACACTGTGGTCACGATATATGACAGTTACAGTGTGGTCACGATATATGACAGTTACACTGTGGTCACGATATATGACAGTTACACTGTGGTCACGATATATGACAGTTACACTGTGGTCACAATATATGACAGTTACAGTGTGGTCACGATATATGACAGTTACAGTGTGGTCACGATATATGACAGTTACACTGTGGTCACGATATATGACAGTTACACTGTGGTAACGATATATGACAGTTACAGTGTGGTCACGATATATGACAGTTACAGTGTGGTCACGATATATGACAGTTACACTGTGGTCACGATATATGACAGTTACACTGTGGTCACGATATATGACAGTTACACTGTGGTCACGATATATGACAGTTACACTGTGGTCACGATATATGACAGTTACACTGTGGTCACGATATATGACAGTTACACTGTGGTCACGATATATGACAGTTACACTGTGGTCACGATATATGACAGTTACACTGTGGTCACGATATATGACAGTTACACTGTGGTCACGATATATGACAGTTACAGTGTGGTCACGATATATGACAGTTACACTGTGGTCACGATATATGACAGTTACAGTGTGGTCACGATATATGACAGTTACACTGTGGTCAACGATATATGACAGTTACATGTGGTCACGATATATGACAGTTACACTGTGGTCACGATATATGACAGTTACACTGTGGTCACGATATATGACAGTTACACTGTGGTCACGATATATGACAGTTACACTGTGGTCACGATATATGACAGTTACACTGTGGTCACGATATATGACAGTTACACTGTGGTCACGATATATGACAGTTACACTGTGGTCACGATATATGACAGTTACACTGTGGTCACGATATATGACAGTTACACTGTGGTCACGATATATGACAGTTACAGTGTGGTCACGATATATGACAGTTACACTGTGGTCACGATATATGACAGTTACAGTGTGGTCACGATATATGACAGTTACACTGTGGTCACGATATATGACAGTTACACTGTGGTCACGATATATGACAGTTACACTGTGGTCACGATATATGACAGTTACAGTGTGGTCACGATATATGACAGTTACACTGTGGTCACGATATATGACAGTTACAGTGTGGTCACGATATATGACAGTTACACTGTGGTCACGATATATGACAGTTACACTGTGGTCACGATATATGACAGTTACACTGTGGTCACGATATATGACAGTTACAGTGTGGTCACGATATATGACAGTTACACTGTGGTCACGATATATGACAGTTACACTGTGGTCACGATATATGACAGTTACACTGTGGTCACGATATATGACAGTTACACTGTGGTCACGATATATGACAGTTACACTGTGGTCACGATATATGACAGTTACACTGTGGTCACGATATATGACAGTTACAGTGTGGTCACGATATATGACAGTTACACTGTGGTCACGATATATGACAGTTACAGTGTGGTCACGATATATGACAGTTACACTGTGGTCACGATATATGACAGTTACAGTGTGGTCACGATATATGACAGTTACACTGTGGTCACGATATATGACAGTTACACTGTGGTCACGATATATGACAGTTACAGTGTGGTCACGATATATGACAGTTACACTGTGGTCACGATATATGACAGTTACAGTGTGGTCACGATATATGACAGTTACACTGTGGTCACGATATATGACAGTTACAGTGTGGTCACGATATATGACAGTTACACTGTGGTCACGATATATGACAGTTACAGTGTGGTCACGATATATGACAGTTACACTGTGGTCACGATATATGACAGTTACAGTGTGGTCACGATATATGACAGTTACACTGTGGTCACGATATATGACAGTTACAGTGTGGTCACGATATATGACAGTTACAGTGTGGTCACGATATATGACAGTTACACTGTGGTCACGATATATGACAGTTACACTGTGGTCACGATATATGACAGTTACACTGTGGTCACGATATATGACAGTTACAGTGTGGTCACGATATATGACAGTTACACTGTGGTCACGATATATGACAGTTACACTGTGGTCACGATATATGACAGTTACACTGTGGTCACGATATATGACAGTTACACTGTGGTCACGATATATGACAGTTGCACTATGGTCACGATATATGACAGTTACAGTGTGGTCACGATATATGACAGTTACACTGTGGTCACGATATATGACAGTTACAGTGTGGTCACGATATATGACAGTTACACTGTGGTCACGATATATGACAGTTACACTGTGGTCACGATATATGACAGTTACACTGTGGTCACGATATATGACAGTTACACTGTGGTCACGATATATGACAGTTACACTGTGGTCACGATATATGACAGTTACACTGTGGTAACGATATATGACAGTTACAGTGTGGTCACGATATATGAGTTAAACTGTGGTCACGATATATGACAGTTACAGTGTGGTCACGATATATGACAGTTACACTGTGGTCACAATATATGACAGTTACACTGTGGTAACAATATATGACAGTTACAGTGTGGTCACGATATATGACAGTTACAGTGTGGTCACGATATATGACAGTTACACTGTGGTAACGATATATGACAGTTACAGTGTGGTCACGATATATGAGTTAAACTGTGGTCACGATATATGACAGTTACAGTGTGGTCACGATATATGACAGTTACACTGCGGTCACAATATATGACAGTTACACTGTGGTAACAATATATGACAGTTACAGTGTGGTCACGATATATGACAGTTACAGTGTGGTCACGATATATGACAGTTACACTGTGGTCACGATATATGACAGTTACACTGTGGTCACGATATATGACAGTTACAGTGTGGTCACGATATATGACAGTTACACTGTGGTCACGATATATGACAGTTACACTGTGGTCACGATATATGACAGTTACAGTGTGGTCACGATATATGACAGTTACACTGTGGTCACGATATATGACAGTTACACTGTGGTCACGATATATGACAGTTACACTGTGGTCACGATATATGACAGTTACAGTGTGGTCACGATATATGACAGTTACACTGTGGTCACGATATATGACAGTTACAGTGTGGTCACGATATATGACAGTTACACTGTGGTCACGATATATGACAGTTACAGTGTGGTCACGATATATGACAGTTACACTGTGGTCACGATATATGACAGTTACAGTGTGGTCAGGATATATGACAGTTACACTGTGGTCAATGATATATGACAGTTACAGTGTGGTCACGATATATGACAGTTACAGTGTGGTCACGATATATGACAGTTACACTGTGGTCACGATATATGACAGTTACACTGTGGTCACGATATATGACAGTTACAGTGTGGTCACGATATATGACAGTTACACTGTGGTCACGATATATGACAGTTACACTGTGGTCACGATATATGACAGTTACACTGTGGTCACGATATATGACAGTTACACTGTGGTCACGATATATGACAGTTACACTGTGGTCACGATATATGACAGTTACAGTGTGGTCACGATATATGACAGTTACACTGTGGTCACGATATATGACAGTTACACTGTGGTCACGATATATGACAGTTACACTGTGGTCACGATATATGACAGTTACACTGTGGTCACGATATATGACAGTTACACTGTGGTCACGATATATGACAGTTACACTGTGGTCACGATATATGACAGTTACACTGTGGTCACGATATATGACAGTTACACTGTGGTCACGATATATGACAGTTACACTGTGGTCACGATATATGACAGTTACACTGTGGTCACGATATATGACAGTTACAGTGTGGTCACGATATATGACAGTTACACTGTGGTCACGATATATGACAGTTACAGTGTGGTCACGATATATGACAGTTACACTGTGGTCACGATATATGACAGTTACAGTGTGGTCACGATATATGACAGTTACACTGTGGTCACGATATATGACAGTTACAGTGTGGTCACGATATATGACAGTTACAGTGTGGTCACGATATATGACAGTTACACTGTGGTCACGATATATGACAGTTACAGTGTGGTCACGATATATGACAGTTACACTGTGGTCACGATATATGACAGTTACAGTGTGGTCACGATATATGACAGTTACACTGTGGTCACGATATATGACAGTTACACTGTGGTCACGATATATGACAGTTACACTGTGGTCACGATATATGACAGTTACACTGTGGTCACGATATATGACAGTTACAGTGTGGTCACGATATATGACAGTTACACTGTGGTCACGATATATGACAGTTACAGTGTGGTCACGATATATGACAGTTACACTGTGGTCACGATATATGACAGTTACAGTGTGGTCACGATATATGACAGTTACACTGTGGTCACGATATATGACAGTTACACTGTGGTCACGATATATGACAGTTACACTGTGGTCACGATATATGACAGTTACACTGTGGTCACGATATATGACAGTTACACTGTGGTCACGATATATGACAGTTACACTGTGGTCACGATATATGACAGTTACAGTGTGGTCACGATATATGACAGTTACAGTGTGGTCACGATATATGACAGTTACACTGTGGTCACGATATATGACAGTTACACTGTGGTCACGATATATGACAGTTACAGTGTGGTCACGATATATGACAGTTACACTGTGGTCACGATATATGACAGTTACAGTGTGGTCACGATATATGACAGTTACACTGTGGTCACGATATATGACAGTTACAGTGTGGTCACGATATATGACAGTTACACTGTGGTCACAATATATGACAGTTACAGTGTGGTCACGATATATGACAGTTACACTGTGGTCACGATATATGACAGTTACAGTGTGGTCACGATATATGACAGTTACACTGTGGTCACGATATATGACAGTTACAGTGTGGTCACGATATATGACAGTTACACTGTGGTCACGATATATGACAGTTACAGTGTGGTCACGATATATGACAGTTACACTGTGGTCACGATATATGACAGTTACAGTGTGGTCACGATATATGACAGTTACACTGTGGTCACGATATATGACAGTTACACTGTGGTCACGATATATGACAGTTACAGTGTGGTCACGATATATGACAGTTACACTGTGGTCACGATATATGACAGTTACACTGTGGTCACGATATATGACAGTTACACTGTGGTCACGATATATGACAGTTACAGTGTGGTCACGATATATGACAGTTACACTGTGGTCACGATATATGACAGTTACAGTGTGGTCACGATATATGACAGTTACACTGTGGTCACGATATATGACAGTTACACTGTGGTCACGATATATGACAGTTACACTGTGGTCACGATATATGACAGTTACAGTGTGGTCACGATATATGACAGTTACACTGTGGTCACGATATATGACAGTTACACTGTGGTCACGATATATGACAGTTACACTGTGGTCACGATATATGACAGTTACAGTGTGGTCACGATATATGACAGTTACACTGTGGTCACGATATATGACAGTTACACTGTGGTCACGATATATGACAGTTACACTGTGGTCACGATATATGACAGTTACACTGTGGTCACGATATATGACAGTTACACTGTGGTCACGATATATGACAGTTACAGTGTGGTCACGATATATGACAGTTACAGTGTGGTCACGATATATGACAGTTACACTGTGGTCACGATATATGACAGTTACACTGTGGTCACGATATATGACAGTTACACTGTGGTCACGATATATGACAGTTACACTGTGGTCACGATATATGACAGTTACAGTGTGGTCACGATATATGACAGTTACACTGTGGTCACGATATATGACAGTTACACTGTGGTCACGATATATGACAGTTACACTGTGGTCACGATATATGACAGTTACACTGTGGTCACGATATATGACAGTTACACTGTGGTCACGATATATGACAGTTACAGTGTGGTCACGATATATGACAGTTACACTGTGGTCACGATATATGACAGTTACAGTGTGGTCACGATATATGACAGTTACACTGTGGTCACGATATATGACAGTTACAGTGTGGTCACGATATATGACAGTTACACTGTGGTCACGATATATGACAGTTACACTGTGGTCACGATATATGACAGTTACACTGTGGTCACGATATATGACAGTTACACTGTGGTCACGATATATGACAGTTACACTGTGGTCACAATATATGACAGTTACAGTGTGGTCACGATATATGACAGTTACACTGTGGTCACGATATATGACAGTTACAGTGTGGTCACGATATATGACAGTTACACTGTGGTCACGATATATGACAGTTACAGTGTGGTCACGATATATGACAGTTACACTGTGGTCACGATATATGACAGTTACAGTGTGGTCACGATATATGACAGTTACACTGTGGTCACGATATATGACAGTTACAGTGTGGTCACGATATATGACAGTTACACTGTGGTCACGATATATGACAGTTACACTGTGGTCACGATATATGACAGTTACACTGTGGTCACGATATATGACAGTTACAGTGTGGTCACGATATATGACAGTTACACTGTGGTCACGATATATGACAGTTACACTGTGGTCACGATATATGACAGTTACACTGTGGTCACGATATATGACAGTTACAGTGTGGTCACGATATATGACAGTTACACTGTGGTCACGATATATGACAGTTACACTGTGGTCACGATATATGACAGTTACAGTGTGGTCACGATATATGACAGTTACACTGTGGTCACGATATATGACAGTTACAGTGTGGTCACGATATATGACAGTTACACTGTGGTCACGATATATGACAGTTACAGTGTGGTCACGATATATGACAGTTACACTGTGGTCACGATATATGACAGTTACACTGTGGTCACGATATATGACAGTTACACTGTGGTCACGATATATGACAGTTACACTGTGGTCACGATATATGACAGTTACACTGTGGTCACGATATATGACAGTTACACTGTGGTCACGATATATGACAGTTACACTGTGGTCACGATATATGACAGTTACACTGTGGTCACGATATATGACAGTTACACTGTGGTCACGATATATGACAGTTACACTGTGGTCACGATATATGACAGTTACACTGTGGTCACGATATATGACAGTTACACTGTGGTCACGATATATGACAGTTACAGTGTGGTCACGATATATGACAGTTACACTGTGGTCACGATATATGACAGTTACACTGTGGTCACGATATATGACAGTTACACTGTGGTCACGATATATGACAGTTACAGTGTGGTCACGATATATGACAGTTACACTGTGGTCACGATATATGACAGTTACAGTGTGGTCACGATATATGACAGTTACACTGTGGTCACGATATATGACAGTTACACTGTGGTCACGATATATGACAGTTACACTGTGGTCACGATATATGACAGTTACAGTGTGGTCACGATATATGACAGTTACACTGTGGTCACGATATATGACAGTTACAGTGTGGTCACGATATATGACAGTTACACTGTGGTCACGATATATGACAGTTACAGTGTGGTCACGATATATGACAGTTACACTGTGGTCACGATATATGACAGTTACAGTGTGGTCACGATATATGACAGTTACACTGTGGTCACGATATATGACAGTTACAGTGTGGTCACGATATATGACAGTTACACTGTGGTCACGATATATGACAGTTACAGTGTGGTCACGATATATGACAGTTACACTGTGGTCACGATATATGACAGTTACAGTGTGGTCACGATATATGACAGTTACACTGTGGTCACGATATATGACAGTTACAGTGTGGTCACGATATATGACAGTTACACTGTGGTCACGATATATGACAGTTACACTGTGGTCACGATATATGACAGTTACAGTGTGGTCACGATATATGACAGTTACACTGTGGTCACGATATATGACAGTTACAGTGTGGTCACGATATATGACAGTTACACTGTGGTCACGATATATGACAGTTACACTGTGGTCACGATATATGACAGTTACACTGTGGTCACGATATATGACAGTTACAGTGTGGTCACGATATATGACAGTTACACTGTGGTCACGATATATGACAGTTACACTGTGGTCACGATATATGACAGTTACACTGTGGTCACGATATATGACAGTTACACTGTGGTCACGATATATGACAGTTACACTGTGGTCACGATATATGACAGTTACACTGTGGTCACGATATATGACAGTTACAGTGTGGTCACGATATATGACAGTTACACTGTGGTCACGATATATGACAGTTACAGTGTGGTCACGATATATGACAGTTACACTGTGGTCACGATATATGACAGTTACAGTGTGGTCACGATATATGACAGTTACACTGTGGTCACGATATATGACAGTTACACTGTGGTCACGATATATGACAGTTACACTGTGGTCACGATATATGACAGTTACAGTGTGGTCACGATATATGACAGTTACACTGTGGTCACGATATATGACAGTTACAGTGTGGTCACGATATATGACAGTTACACTGTGGTCACGATATATGACAGTTACAGTGTGGTCACGATATATGACAGTTACACTGTGGTCACGATATATGACAGTTACAGTGTGGTCACGATATATGACAGTTACACTGTGGTCACGATATATGACAGTTACAGTGTGGTCACGATATATGACAGTTACACTGTGGTCACGATATATGACAGTTACACTGTGGTCACGATATATGACAGTTACACTGTGGTCACGATATATGACAGTTACACTGTGGTCACGATATATGACAGTTACACTGTGGTCACGATATATGACAGTTACAGTGTGGTCACGATATATGACAGTTACACTGTGGTCACGATATATGACAGTTACAGTGTGGTCACGATATATGACAGTTACACTGTGGTCACGATATATGACAGTTACACTGTGGTCACGATATATGACAGTTACACTGTGGTCACGATATATGACAGTTACAGTGTGGTCACGATATATGACAGTTACACTGTGGTCACGATATATGACAGTTACAGTGTGGTCACGATATATGACAGTTACACTGTGGTCACAATATATGACAGTTACAGTGTGGTCACGATATATGACAATTACACTGTGGTCACGATATATGACAATTACACTGTGGTCACGATATATGACAGTTACAGTGTGGTCACGATATATGACAGTTACAGTGTGGTCACGATATATGACAGTTACAGTGTGGTCACGATATATGACAGTTACACTGTGGTCACGATATATGACAGTTACAGTGTGGTCACGATATATGACAGTTACACTGTGGTCACGATATATGACAGTTACAGTGTGGTCACGATATATGACAGTTACACTGTGGTCACGATATATGACAGTTACAGTGTGGTCACGATATATGACAGTTACACTGTGGTCACGATATATGACAGTTACAGTGTGGTCACGATATATGACAGTTACACTGTGGTCACGATATATGACAGTTACAGTGTGGTCACGATATATGACAGTTACACTGTGGTCACGATATATGACAGTTACAGTGTGGTCACGATATATGACAGTTACACTGTGGTCACGATATATGACAGTTACAGTGTGGTCACGATATATGACAGTTACAGTGTGGTCACGATATATGACAGTTACACTGTGGTCACGATATATGACAGTTACAGTGTGGTCACGATATATGACAGTTACACTGTGGTCACGATATATGACAGTTACACTGTGGTCACCATATATGACAGTTACAGTGTGGTCACGATATATGACAGTTAAACTGTGGTCACGATATATGACAGTTACAGTGTGGTCACGATATATGACAGTTACACTGTGGTCACGATATATGACAGTTACAGTGTGGTCACGATATATGACAGTTACACTGTGGTCACGATATATGACAGTTACAGTGTGGTCACGATATATGACAGTTACACTGTGGTCACGATATATGACAGTTACACTGTGGTCACGATATATGACAGTTACACTGTGGTCACGATATATGACAGTTACAGTGTGGTCACGATATATGACAGTTACACTGTGGTCACGATATATGACAGTTACAGTGTGGTCACGATATATGACAGTTACACTGTGGTCACAATATATGACAGTTACAATGTGGTCACGATATATGACAGTTACACTGTGGTCACAATATATGACAGTTACAGTGTGGTCACGATATATGACAGTTACACTGTGGTCACAATATATGACAGTTACAGTGTGGTCACGATATATGACAGTTACACTGTGGTCACGATATATGACAGTTACACTGTGGTCACGATATATGACAGTTACACTGTGGTCACGATATATGACAGTTACAGTGTGGTCACGATATATGACAGTTACACTGTGGTCACGATATATGACAGTTACAGTGTGGTCACGATATATGACAGTTACACTGTGGTCACGATATATGACAGTTACAGTGTGGTCACGATATATGACAGTTACACTGTGGTCACGATATATGACAGTTACAGTGTGGTCACGATATATGACAGTTACACTGTGGTCACAATATATGACAGTTACAGTGTGGTCACGATATATGACAGTTACACTGTGGTCACGATATATGACAGTTACAGTGTGGTCACGATATATGACAGTTACACTGTGGTCACAATATATGACAGTTACAGTGTGGTCACGATATATGACAGTTACACTGTGGTCACGATATATGACAGTTACAGTGTGGTCACGATATATGACAGTTACACTGTGGTCACGATATATGACAGTTACACTGTGGTAACGATATATGACAGTTACACTGTGGTCACGATATATGACAGTTACAGTGTGGTCACGATATATGACAGTTACACTGTGGTCACGATATATGACAGTTACACTGTGGTCACGATATATGACAGTTACACTGTGGTCACGATATATGACAGTTACAGTGTGGTCACGATATATGACAGTTACACTGTGGTCACGATATATGACAGTTACACTGTGGTCACGATATATGACAGTTACACTGTGGTCACGATATATGACAGTTACACTGTGGTCACGATATATGACAGTTACACTGTGGTCACGATATATGACAGTTACACTGTGGTCACGATATATGACAGTTACACTGTGGTCACGATATATGACAGTTACACTGTGGTCACGATATATGACAGTTACACTGTGGTCACGATATATGACAGTTACACTGTGGTCACGATATATGACAGTTACACTGTGGTAACGATATATGACAGTTACACTGTGGTCACGATATATGACAGTTACACTGTGGTCACGATATATGACAGTTACACTGTGGTAACAATATATGACAGTTACACTGTGGTCACGATATATGACAGTTACACTGTGGTCACGATATATGACAGTTACACTGTGGTCACGATATATGACAGTTACACTGTGGTCACAATATATGACAGTTACACTGTGGTCACGATATATGACAGTTACACTGTGGTCACGATATATGACAGTTACACTGTGGTCACGATATATGACAGTTACACTGTGGTCACGATATATGACAGTTACACTGTGGTCACGATATATGACAGTTACAGTGTGGTCACGATATATGACAGTTACACTGTGGTCACGATATATGACAGTTACAGTGTGGTCACGATATATGACAGTTACACTGTGGTCACGATATATGACAGTTACACTGTGGTCACGATATATGACAGTTACACTGTGGTCACGATATATGACAGTTACACTGTGGTCACGATATATGACAGTTACACTGTGGTCACGATATATGACAGTTACAGTGTGGTCACGATATATGACAGTTACACTGTGGTCACGATATATGACAGTTACACTGTGGTCACGATATATGACAGTTACACTGTGGTCACGATATATGACAGTTACACTGTGGTCACGATATATGACAGTTACACTGTGGTCACGATATATGACAGTTACACTGTGGTCACGATATATGACAGTTACACTGTGGTCACAATATATGACAGTTACAGTGTGGTCACGATATATGACAGTTACACTGTGGTCACAATATATGACAGTTACAGTGTGGTCACGATATATGACAGTTACACTGTGGTCACTATATGACAGTTACACTGTGGTCACGATATATGACAGTTACACTGTGGTCACGATATATGACAGTTACAGTGTGGTCACGATATATGACAGTTACACTGTGGTCACGATATATGACAGTTACAGTGTGGTCACGATATATGACAGTTACACTGTGGTCACGATATATGACAGTTACAGTGTGGTCACGATATATGACAGTTACACTGTGGTCACGATATATGACAGTTACAGTGTGGTCACGATATATGACAGTTACACTGTGGTCACGATATATGACAGTTACAGTGTGGTCACGATATATGACAGTTACACTGTGGTCACGATATATGACAGTTACAGTGTGGTCACGATATATGACAGTTACACTGTGGTCACGATATATGACAGTTACACTGTGGTCACGATATATGACAGTTACAGTGTGGTCACGATATATGACAGTTACACTGTGGTCACGATATATGACAGTTACAGTGTGGTCACGATATATGACAGTTACACTGTGGTCACGATATATGACAGTTACAGTGTGGTCACGATATATGACAGTTACACTGTGGTCACGATATATGACAGTTACAGTGTGGTCACGATATATGACAGTTACACTGTGGTCACGATATATGACAGTTACACTGTGGTCACGATATATGACAGTTACAGTGTGGTCACGATATATGACAGTTACAGTGTGGTCATGATATATGACAGTTACAATGTGGTCATGATATATGACAGTTACAGTGTGGTCACGATATATGACAGTTACACTGTGGTCACAATATATGACAGTTACAGTGTGGTCACGATATATGACAGTTACACTGTGGTCACAATATATGACAGTTACAATGTGGTCACGATATATGACAGTTACACTGTGGTCACAATATATGACAGTTACACTGTGGTCACGATATATGACAGTTACACTGTGGTCACAATATATGACAGTTACAGTGTGGTCACGATATATGACAGTTACACTGTGGTCACGATATATGACAGTTACAGTGTGGTCACGATATATGACAGTTACACTGTGGTCACGATATATGACAGTTACAGTGTGGTCACGATATATGACAGTTACACTGTGGTCACGATATATGACAGTTACAGTGTGGTCACGATATATGACAGTTACACTGTGGTCACGATATATGACAGTTACAGTGTGGTCACGATATATGACAGTTACACTGTGGTCACGATATATGACAGTTACAGTGTGGTCACGATATATGACAGTTACACTGTGGTCACAATATATGACAGTTACAGTGTGGTCACGATATATGACAGTTACACTGTGGTCACGATATATGACAGTTACACTGTGGTCACAATATATGACAGTTACACTGTGGTCACGATATATGACAGTTACACTGTGGTCACGATATATGACAGTTACACTGTGGTCACAATATATGACAGTTACACTGTGGTCACAATATATGACAGTTACACTGTGGTCACGATATATGACAGTTACACTGTGGTCACAATATATGACAGTTACAATGTGGTCACAATATATGACAGTTACACTGTGGTCACAATATATGACAGTTACACTGTGGTCACGATATATGACAGTTACACTGTGGTCACGATATATGACAGTTACACTGTGGTCACGATATATGACAGTTACACTGTGGTCACGATATATGACAGTTACACTGTGGTCACGATATATGACAGTTACACTGTGGTCACGATATATGACAGTTACACTGTGGTCACGATATATGACAGTTACACTGTGGTCACGATATATGACAGTTACACTGTGGTCACGATATATGACAGTTACACTGTGGTCACGATATATGACAGTTACAGTGTGGTCACGATATATGACAGTTACACTGTGGTCACGATATATGACAGTTACACTGTGGTCACGATATATGACAGTTACACTGTGGTCACGATATATGACAGTTACAGTGTGGTCACGATATATGACAGTTACACTGTGGTCACGATATATGACAGTTACAGTGTGGTCACGATATATGACAGTTACACTGTGGTCACAATATATGACAGTTACAGTGTGGTCACGATATATGACAGTTACACTGTGGTCACAATATATGACAGTTACAATGTGGTCACGATATATGACAGTTACACTGTGGTCACAATATATGACAGTTACACTGTGGTCACGATATACGACAGTTACAGTGTGGTCACAATATATGACAGTTACAGTGTGGTCACGATATATGACAGTTACAGTGTGGTCACGATATATGACAGTTACAGTGTGGTCACGATATAACAGTTACACTGTGGTCACGATATATGACAGTTACAGTGTGGTCACGATATATGACAGTTACACTGTGGTCACGATGTATGACAGTTACAGTGTGGTCACAATATATGACAGTTACACTGTGGTCACAATATATGACAGTTACAGTGTGGTCACGATATATGACAGTTACACTGTGGTCACGATATATGACAGTTACAGTGTGGTCACGATATATGACAGTTACACTGTGGTCACAATATATGACAGTTACAGTGTGGTCACGATATATGACAGTTACACTGTGGTCACGATATATGACAGTTACACTGTGGTCACGATATATGACAGTTACAGTGTGGTCACGATATATGACAGTTACACTGTGGTCACGATATATGACAGTTACAGTGTGGTCACGATATATGACAGTTACACTGTGGTCACAATATATGACAGTTACAGTGTGGTCACGATATATGACAGTTACACTGTGGTCACAATATATGACAGTTACAGTGTGGTCACGATATATGACAGTTACACTGTGGTCACAATATATGACAGTTACAGTGTGGTCACGATATATGACAGTTACACTGTGGTCACGATATATGACAGTTACAGTGTGGTCACAATATATGACAGTTACACTGTGGTCACGATATATGACAGTTACAGTGTGGTCACGATATATGACAGTTACACTGTGGTCACGATATATGACAGTTACACTGTGGTCACGATATATGACAGTTACAGTGTGGTCACGATATATGACAGTTACAGTGTGGTCACGATATATGACAGTTACACTGTGGTCACGATATATGACAGTTACACTGTGGTCACGATATATGACAGTTACACTGTGGTCACAATATATGACAGTTACACTGTGGTCACAATATATGACAGTTACAGTGTGGTCACGATATATGACAGTTACACTGTGGTCACAATATATGACAGTTACACTGTGGTCACGATATATGACAGTTACACTGTGGTCACAATATATGACAGTTACACTGTGGTCACGATATATGACAGTTACAGTGTGGTCACGATATATGACAGTTACACTGTGGTCACGATATATGACAGTTACACTGTGGTCACGATATATGACAGTTACACTGTGGTCACGATATATGACAGTTACACTGTGGTCACGATATATGACAGTTACACTGTGGTCACAATATATGACAGTTACACTGTGGTCACAATATATGACAGTTACACTGTGGTCACGATATATGACAGTTACACTGTGGTCACGATATATGACAGTTACACTGTGGTCACAATATATGACAGTTACAGTGTGGTCACGATATATGACAGTTACACTGTGGTCACGATATATGACAGTTACACTGTGGTCACAATATATGACAGTTACAGTGTGGTCACGATATATGACAGTTACACTGTGGTCACGATATATGACAGTTACAGTGTGGTCACGATATATGACAGTTACACTGTGGTCACAATATATGACAGTTACAGTGTGGTCACGATATATGACAGTTACACTGTGGTCACAATATATGACAGTTACAGTGTGGTCACGATATATGACAGTTACACTGTGGTCACAATATATGACAGTTACAGTGTGGTCACGATATATGACAGTTACACTGTGGTCACAATATATGACAGTTACAGTGTGGTCACGATATATGACAGTTACACTGTGGTCACGATATATGACAGTTACAGTGTGGTCACGATATATGACAGTTACACTGTGGTCACGATATATGACAGTTACAGTGTGGTCACGATATATGACAGTTACACTGTGGTCACGATATATGACAGTTACAGTGTGGTCACGATATATGACAGTTACAGTGTGGTCACGATATATGACAGTTACACTGTGGTCACA
>JBBPBX010076735.1:0-17040 GCA_038048925.1 Garcialebias charrua
GGTGGGCGTCCCCGCCCGGGCCTCGGTGACCGGGCCTGGGGCTACGTCAGTGCAACGGGCTCTTGCAGCGGGCTCCGGCGGGGGCCTGTGAGTTTGTCAGCTGTTGGCCCCCGGGGGTCATTGTGTGTAGTCGCTGGAGGTGCTCTTCCGGTTCTCCCCTTTGGTCGGATCTGGGGAGTTGGTGAGTGGCTCGTCCTGTTCGGGTAGCCCTGGGGACGCTGGGCTCAGGGTCCTTCTTGGGGTCTTGGGCTATGATCGCCCCTTCGTCTGCCTCGGGCCTTGGGGGTGCGGATATCTGATGCTTCACGGTCCCTACTGAATTTTCTATTTGAGTAGGGATGCACTGATACCGATACCAGTATCGGGTATCGGTCCGATACCATGTGCGTTTACTCGTACTCGCACTCATAAAAGGGCTCCGATACTACAGGACCCGATACCAGTTTCATTTCATTTCATTGACTATGTAAGAGTTCAAATGTACTAGTGTGCCGCGAGTGATCCTCGGGTGTGCCGTGGAAATTATCAAAAAAGCAGCCTCATGCTACTACTGAACACTCACGCTCAGGGGCGCCGTATGGGGGGTAAAAGTTGGTACAATTCCAAGGGCCCTGGACTGACAGGGGCCCAGAGATTGGCCTTTTTTTTCCATGGTGTTTTTGGCCCCTGATAATAATACATTAATGGCAGAATTTTTGGTTTTACTTGTTTTAACAGTAAAACTTAAATATTATCTCTCCCAGACCAAAAAGCAAACATCCTCATATTTAACAAACACCCCCTGTATCTGCATGAAATGGTATGTTCCTAGCTGCTTTAACTCGTCAGCCCGCAGGTCCGCCTCAACTTAAAATGATTGATGGACAGCGATTACATCCAATCACATTGAAGCTCACGTTGTTTTGACCAATCACTAAAAGGAAGGCGGGTCTTATAAGCAAGCATGTTTGTATGCAGCTTCACAGTCAGATCATGCAGAAGTCACGTAGTTTGTCACACTGGGACAGGTACGTGGGTCAATTAGTGTTAAAACTACAGATTTTAAATCTCGTTGTTAGGTCAAGTAAAATCAGAGGTATGATAAATAATCTACACCACGTCTTTTATCTGAATAAAGTCAAATATCAAACGCGTTACAGCGAGAAGCTGCACACTCGCGCGCACACACACACACACACACATGCACATACACACCGCTGAACACAAACAATCCCCGGCCTTTCTGAAGGAGGAAGTTATTTGTCAAGCACCAAATCTGCAGGAAAAATAAGAAAAAGATGCAGAAGTTGAATGGAGGTCAGTGCACGATAAAGTCACGTGATAAAGAGGAAGAACAGAACCAGTCCAGGTGTGCAGAGGAGCAGGTCCAGAACCAAGCATCAATTTCTGAGCTCTGCAGATGTTGACCCAGGGACCAAGGAAGAAAATACACTTTTTAAAAACTTACAGTAAAATAAATATTTTGTCAATAAAAAAATAATACAGTAATGTGGAGATTTTAAACACAACCCCTACAAGCATTAAAATAAAAATCATCTAAATTAGATACTGTATATTTATTTGAGGCTGACAGTTTAAGAAGGTTGATTTTCCCTCTGAGGAACATGAATAAATAAAGTTAAATGGTTAAAACGTCTAATTCAAATAAAATAATAAAGTCTGTAGTTAAATAAAACTGGTTTTTGAGCTGCATGCATTAGCTGCAAGATAAAGAATAAAGATCAATTCTTTGTGAAATGATTCTTTATTACCTGTAGATTACTGCATTATTATAAATGTATGTTATCTACTGAACTGCGTGTGTGTGCACTTCTGATGTTGCTCATAGTGGTCCTCACCTCAGTGTGCTCAGAGAGCTTGTGTGTATGCCCAGACACGTGAAAAATTAGAGGGAACATTGGTATGTTACCACTGATTTGAGAGCAGATATATGAACTAACAATAATTTGAAGCGTGTTTGCGTTCAGAACACATGCGCACGCCACGCTTGCTCGTCGTGTCTCTGCCGGCGGCGGGGCTCCTCGTCTTTTTTTTTTTTTTTGCTCCCGCAGCTCCCTCCCTCTCTTCTCTGTCTGTTGTCTGTCATCGCGGCTCTGAGCTCGCAACCCAAGTTTTATGAACCACACGTCACCATCCAACCACAGACAGGTCTTTTTCATTAAAATTACTGAACCAAGAGGCGGAAGTGACAAAATCTTAGATTTATTAACTCAACAAAAGATAATAAGATACACATATTTTTAGTCCTCTGCATCCTCTGTCCTCACTCCAACTACCTTCATGTCCTCTCTAATTGCATCCATCTCCTCTTTGGCCTCCCTCTTTGTCTTTTTCCTGGCAGCTGCATTTCTAACATCCTTCTACCAATATACCCACTGTCCCTCCTCTGGACATGTCCAAACCATCTCAGTCTGGCCTCCCTAACTTTATCTCCCAGTTGTTCAACATTTTGTAGATCAGATTAGAATATTTAGTTAAGCATACAAATATGCTTACTGTCATTTGTTTTGAATTTGTGCAATAAAAATAGAGATTAATATATGGCTTTTAGTGCATTTTTATGTGTAGTTTTTAATCTTGCTTTAAATAGTGAATTGCATACTCTATGCAGACGGTTGCATGTACAATTCACTAACAGTAAATATTGTGCTAGTACCAGTATTGGACCAAAGGAAGCAAGCCTTTAATGTTATTTATGTAAAACTTTTGCTGGATCAGTTAGATTCTAGAGATGTGGCAAAAGCAGCTGTGCAGGGGGGCCCAATTGGGTTTTTTGTCATGGGGCCCAATATTCCTGGCGGCCCCCCTGCTCACGCTGACACTCCCCACCCCACCACCACCTCCACACACACAAACGCACACGACTCATGTTTCTCACCCTCCTCGTGGAGGGAAAAAAATCCCTGAACGCAGCTGAAATGTTTCTCTCCCTGTCCCCTCTGTCCTGCTCCTACTGCACGTGCTTTGTCTCTCCCCCCCTCCCACACACACACGCACACATACATACACACACACATACACACACATACACACACATACACACACGTACACACACACACACACACACACACACACACACACTTTTAGCGCACGGCTCAGTTTGCCTGCCTCACCTGCGTGGCTGAAATGTTTGTCTCTCTCCTCTGCTCTCCAAACTGCGCGTGTCTCTGCTCTCCAAACTGCGCGTGGCTTTCGGATTTGTCTCTGTCTCTCTCTGCCAGTTTAAGCGCTGCGCTGCTCTGGACCAGTGGCGGAGCTAGACTTTTATTGCTGGGGGGGCCGAGAGGGGGCCAAGGCTATCGGTAAGGGGTCCACTTACTACGGTACAGTGGGAAAAATGGATTTGTCCCAACTTTTTTGGGATTTGTTGACGCTATGAAATTTTGAAACAACATATTTTTCCCTTAAAATGATACATTCTCTCAGTTTAAACTTTTGATCTGTGATCTAAATATTTTTAAGTTTAGAAATCAAGTGGTTTTCTAAACAGCTTTAGTGTTTGACTTTGTCCACACTCATAAAACACACAATGAAGTACCCAAAAAAATATACCGGTAAACTTAAATGGTACATATCGCCCCTTGCTGCTTTGAGCATGTAACAGTCACAAGACCACATTGTTGTGGTACTGTTCGGGTGTATTTTTAAAGACATGTTAAGTGCAATTTGAAATAAGAAATATAAAATATGATAAAAATACATTTTTGTGTTTATTTCATTCCTATTCAAGACACTTTGATAAGAATGACTATATATTTAATATAGGCGGATACAGAGTATCTTTGTTTACAATTCTGGTTGGTGGTGTGCCTCGTGATTTTTTCAATGAAAACACTGTGCCTTGGCTCAAAAAAGGTTGAAAAACACTGGTCTAATGAAAATAAACAGTTTAAGTTAATTAGAATGATTTAAAAAAATATTAATTAGTACTTGTATCGGTACTTGGTATCGGCAAGTACTTTAATGTAAGTACTTGTACTTGTACTCGGTTTTCAAAAATCTGTTATCGGTGCATCCCTATATTCGAGGAACTTTATTCACTTATGCATGCTCACAACCACATACAAATGGATGCAGGGATGTATATGTAGATATCATATGCAGATATGTAGATGGGTATGTGACTGAATATGAATGTATATGTATGTATATTATATATATATTTGTAGGTATGGGTATGTTTATTTATGGAAATCTACTGCAAGGTCATGAATATTATTAGTCTTTATGCATGTATGTTTCTTTGCTGTGTTCTGTCATGTGCTTTGCAGGATTGCAGATGGAGGTTGGGTGTGTTTGCCTTGTGCTCTTTTTGTGGATAATTGTTGTGTTTTGTTGTCTTACTTTCTATCTTTCCTTTCTCGCTATTAAAAAAAAATAAATAAATAAAAAAACAAAAAAATCATATCGGTGTGAGAGGATGGCTCTAAGGTGAGAAGGGAGGCCATCTATAAAAGGAAAAAAAAATGTAGGTCCTCTGGACGGATAAAAAAAATTGTTGCAACATTTTGTTTTTTTATCCAAAAGACTTGGTCAGTCTGAGGAGCTGCAATAAACTCAGTCTTATAAATGGCACCTTCTCAAGTGGATCAACCAAGTTTGCTGATGACAGTCAAACTTCATCAAAACTAGCTGTTTTGACTTTTAGTGCTGTTTTAGTGCCCTGCTGGCTGTTTGCTATTCACAGAGGGCTGAGTGATACTAACATTAACAGCATTGTAAGAAGCTGACAACTGGACACCCAGGCTTCCGCCCTGTTTAATGATGAATGGGTTATTTTCACAAAGATGGCCTCCTTTACTCCTCTCTCTACCATTGTTCCTCTCTATCTTAAAGAGTGACTGCTGGCCTGGAGATGAATGTAGACCGCAGCATGGGCGTAGCCAGGATTTTATGAGGGGCGGTTCGTTTAAAGGAAAAGTGGACCTGAAAAGAGCAACACGTCTCTGTGGTTCACTGGAAGCGCGTTGGGTTGCCACTCCAAACTTTATCTCGACTCGGGTTCGATCCTCACTTGGTTGAACTTATTTTACGTTTGTCTTTTATTGGATTTAAAAAAAGGAGTTTGTGTTAACCACAGGCATATTAAGTCTATGGTGTTAACCGGTTTGACATTAGCGGCGTCTCCATACCTTCTCTTTCCACCTCTGTTAACACAGAACTTGTGTTGTGCGGGAGTTGTAGGCGAGACTTCATAGGCAAAGTGGGCGATTCGTTAGAACCCCCCGAACCCCCCCGGCTATGCGCAGGCGCAGAGTCCTGGCCAGATGATGTTGATCTTCTGTGCTGGGCTATGGAAGGCCTGCTGGGTCATTTTCTCGTGAAAATTACATGTTACATCGACACGTTAATGACGTGTAAACAACGTGTAAACAACGCGTTGTTTACGCGTCAATTACGCGTCAAATTCGCCTCAAAAAATGACGCGTAAACGACGTGTAAACAACGTGTAAACAACGCGTCAAAGACGCGTTAATTACGTGTCATTGACGCGGCGAAATTTGACAAAGTATTTGACGCGTTATCAACGTGTCAACAACGTGTAAAAGAACGCGTTGTTTGGTTAAGACGTAAACAACATCTGTTTATGTCCCTCTTGGGTAACTTCACTTCCTGACGGCTTCACTCGCGTCTCTTCTCATTGGCTGTCAGGTCCAGGGCTAAACCACTTCAGCAAAACAGAGGGGTGATTCCAAGGTCCAGGGCTAAAGCACTTTAACAGAGATGTAAACAGACGGAGAAACTACATTTCTGCTTATATTTTATCACGATGTTTCTTTTACTGTTTAATGAAGTTATTAATAAATCTAATAAGTGTTTAATTAACCTGTTTCTGTTTCCTATTTCTGACCAACGGCTTATATGTAAAGTAATGTAAGTGTAAAATGTTTTTATACTAATGTGAAAATTAAGTTTATTATTCCAAAACTAAAGTGACTTTTTGTAAACAATAACATAAAATAAAATAAAGAATAAAAGATGGCAATTAAAACATACATAATAATAGAACAGAAAACGTGATTTTTCATAAAACGTGATGATATTTTTATACTTGTGCAGTTTAACAGTTTGACAGTTGCACACATTTTTCCAAATTTTTGCAGAAAATGCTGAGGGTTCCTTTTCGTTGAACTCACATTTGTTATTCAGACAAATACAGAAATAATTAATTTTTTAATCCTTTTCTGATATGTACTTTCAGCAGAACATTATAGCTGCTGGAGTTTACCAGAATTATACATTACATAACAACTTAGATATTAAGTTTAAGACATGGTGAATAAAGTGCACACGTGTAAAAAAGTGAAGCTTTAAAGTTCATCATGTTTTAGAGAATTGACAACAGGGAGATTCTGCATAAATCATCAGAAATTATAAAGAATTTTCTTGCTCTTAGATGCAGCAAAATGTCTTGTGACTATTGTCGTGGTAAACTGAGTAATCTTTTCCTGGATGAGTTGTAGTTCATGTCGCCACACCTGCCACTGACACCATGATTACATTTAGCCTAAATGAAGGCAGTGACAGACATTTTTCTTTAAAAATAAAGCTTTAAATCCACTTGAAGCAGCTCATGGATCTAACCCCACTCCATCCTGCTCAGAGTCACAGAATACATCTCTACGTTGACATCCTGTGTGTCTTTTGATTACACAACATTTCACACAGCTCATGCACACTCCGCTGCTTGTTTTCCACACTGTGAGTCCATGAGCTGCAAAAGAGCCACAGGTCACAACATACGGCTGCTGCAGGTCCTCTGGGGTTTTCGAGGCGTGGCACGGGCAGCAGACACAACAAGAGGAAGCAGTGAGGGATATGGGATAATGAAATCTATCTCCTGCTAGTTTGACACAAATTATACCTGTTTGGTCTGGGTCAAAATGTTTTACACTCACTTATTCATGAAAGAAACAACTCAAAAGAAAAAAAAATGCCTCCTCTCAGATTATTGGACAAAAGAAAATATTAAACGCGACAAACTCGACAGGTGCAGGACAAAACAAGATGTATCAGGCCTAAAAACAAACAAACTGAGGCTATTTATTTTTTAATGATTCATAGAGTAAAAAAAAAACTATATAGGCCTATACTGTATCTATACAGTATATATATTACTGTAAATACAGTGGAGAGGACAAGTATTTGATACACTTCTGATTTTTCAGGTCTTCCCACTTGCAAAACATGTAGAAGACTGTAATTGTTATCATAGGTACTCTTCAACTGTGAGTGATGGAATCTAAAACAAAAATCCAGACAAATACATTGTATGATTTTTAAATAATTAATTCCCATTGTATTGTGTGAAATAAGTATTTGATACACCAGAAAAAGACACTTAATATTTGGTACAGAAACCTTTGTTTGCAATTACAGAGATGAGACGTTTCCTGTAGTTCTTGACAAGGTTTGCACACACTGCAGCAGGGATTTTGGCCCACTCCTCCATACAGATCTCCTCCAGAGCCTTCAGGTTTCGTGGCTGTCGCTGGGCCACACGGACTTTAAGCTCCCTCCAAAGATTTTCTATTGGATTCAGGTCTGGAGACTGGCTAGGCCACTCCAGCACCATAAGATGTTTCCTACGGAGCCACTCTTTAGTTGCCCTGGCTGTGTGTTTTGGGTCGTTATCATGCTGGAAGACCCAGCCACGACCCATCTTCAGTGCTCTTACTGAGGGAAGGAGGTTGTTGGCCAAAATCTCACGATACATGGCCCCATCCATCCTTCCCACAATACGGTGCAGTCGTCCTGTCCCCTTTGCAGAAAAGCATCCCCAAAGAAAGATGTTTCCACCGCCATGCTTCACGGTTGGGATGGCGTTCTTGGGGTTGTACTCATCATTCTTCTTCCTCCAAACATGACGAGTGGAGTTTTAAGTTCTATTTTTGTCTCATCAGACCACATGACCTTCTCCCATTCCTCCTCTGAATCATTCAGATGGTCATTTGCAAACTTCAGACGGGCTTTGACATGCGTTGGCTTGAGGAAGGGCACCTTGCGTGCACTGCAGGATTTTAATCCTTGACGGCGTAGAGTGTTACTGATTGTTTTCTTTGAGACTGTGGTCCCAGCTCTATTCAGGTCATTGACCAGGTCCTGCCGTGTAGTTCTGGGCTCATTCCTCACCTTCCTCAAGATCATTGATGCTCCACGAGGTGAGATCTTGCATGGCGCCCCAGACCGAGGGAGATTTTACGTTATTTTGCATTTCTTCCATTTTCTAACAATTGCACCATCAGTTGTTGCCTTCTCACCAAGCTGCTTGCCTATTGTCCTGTAGCCCATCCCAGCCTTGTGCAGGTCTACAATTTTATCCCTGATGTCCTTACACAGCTCTCTGGTCTTGGGCATTGTGGAGATGCTGGAGTCTGACTGATTGAGTGATGTGGACAGGTGTCTTTTATACAGCTAACGAGTTCAAACAGGGGCAGTTAATACAGGTAATGAGTGGAGAACAGGAGGGTTTCTTAAAGAAGAAGTAACATGTCTGTGAGAGCCAAAATTCTTACTGGTTGATAGATAATCAAATACTTATTTCACACAATACAATGGGAATTAATTATTTAAAAATCATACAATGTATTTGTTTGGATTTTTGTTTTAGATTCCATCACTCACAGTTGAAGAGTACCTATGATAACAATTACAGTCTTCTACATGTTTTGCAAGTGGGAAGACCTGAAAAATCAGCAGTGTATCAAATTGTCCTCTCCACTGTATATATAAGGAACACATTTTTCTGATCACACATTGGACTAAAACGTAAGCAACTGCAGTCAAGTCCCCTTTCAGAAAGCATGAAGAATTATTGATCAGATCAACTTTTAAAACTTCCAAGACACCCCCCCCACACACACTTTTAATTCCGAAAGTTAAGAACTTGTGATACCAGCAAAAGTCCACTTCTCACATTTTTTAAATGAAATGCAACAAATTCAAAGAAAGTTTCTTCGATTTATGTTTTAAATATATTTCTTTGTTTCATTTTAGATAAATACAGTATTGATGAAAAAAAAAAAACATGTTTTCTACCGTATCTAATGCAGTAGTAATTTATTGTGTCTGACTCATAATAAGCTGGTAGTTTGGTGAACATTTCAGTTCAGCTACAGGCAAAATGAGCTAAAATACCAATTAAAATGAAACAAATGGAATGGAAGATGAGGGACTTGGCTTCACCTTTTGTGTCGTAGAGTTTGGCAGGTTTATGTGAACCATGTGAACCAACAAAAAAAGCTGATAAAGACATACTGCATATGCCACTTTTGCCTCTATAACAACATCAACTACTACCTCATACATGTGTTAACTCATGCTGCTTTTCCACTTTGCAAATGTCAATGCTAGAACCTTTAGCCTATTTTATAGTTATACTTTTTTATACTAGTATGCAAGAACTCAAGACAGTATTATGTTCATTAAATGTTTAGTGTTTTAGTTTTTAGTTTGAGTTGGTGTAAATCTTCATACTCTTATACCACTATGCAAAAACTCAGGACTCAGTGTTACAGTTTTACTATTTTAGGCTTATGTCTATTATTATATGTTTAAGTGTTTTACAGTTTGACTATATGTTTATAAATATATATATATTATATATTTATTATATATATATATATTATATATATATATATATATATATATATATATATATTATATTTATATATATATATTTATATATGTATATGTTATTATTACTTTGCATATATAACTATGTGACGTTACATTTTTTAACTGTTGAATAAAAACATTTTGAAGATTCTTTGAATTATCTTTATTACTTTACATATAAGCCGTTGGTCAGAAATAGGAGGCGATTATTTGTGACACTAGTTTTTTTTTTTTGTATACATTTATTTAAACTGTAAAAAGACTGTAAAAATACTGTAGGCTCTAGTTTTTATAATTTTTAAACTAAAAGTAAAGTGGGAAAATACACGGACGGGGCCATTGTATTTACACGCAAACATAAGGTGTAAATTATGATGTGACTATTTATATGTTTATATATATATATATATTTATATGTATGTATGTATATTATTACTTTACATATCTAACTATGTGACGTTACATTTTTTCACATTAGTATAAACACATTTTACACTTATATATTACTTTACATATAAGCCGTTGGTCAGAAATAGGAAACAGAAACAGGTTAATTAAACACTTATTAGATTTATTAATAACTTCATTAAACAGTAAAAGAAACATCGTGATAAAATATAAGCAGAAATGTAGTTTCTCCGTGTGTTTTCATCTCTGTTAAAGTGCTTTAGCCCTGGACCTTGGAATCACCCCTCTGTTTTGCTGAAGTGGTTTAGCCCTGGACCTGACAGCCAATGAGAAGAGACGCGAGTGAAGTGAAGTCAGGAAGTGAAGTTACCCAAGAGGGACATAAACAAAAGAATTTGCGCCTAAAAGAAGGACGCAAACAACGCGTTCTTTACACGTTGTTGACACGTTGATAACACGTCAAATGCGTGTGAAATTTCGACGCGTCAATGACACGTAATTAACGCGTATTTGACGCGTTGTTTACCCGTCATTAACGTGTCGATGTAACATGTAATTTTCACGAGAAAATGACCCCGCAGGCTTTCCATATACTCTGTCTTACTACAGCTGGCTTTCATTCCTTTTCTTTCAAGTGCATACTTCCACCTCTCCATGTTCTCTTCCATCTGTTCCCTGTTCTCATTACAGATCACAATGTCATCTGCAAATATCATAATCCATAATCCATATCCATCCCACTTTACTAATTGGCTTTATATGTTACTGAATGTTTCTGTTCAGCGAGACAACTTCTGTTGTGACTTGGTGCTTTATAAATAAACTGAACTGAGTTTAATTGAATCTGTTAATCAGTGCATCACCAGAACAAACAAAAAGGGGCTCAGAACTGATCCTTGATGTACTCCCACCCCCACCTTGAAGCTATCTGTCCCTCCTACAGCACATCTCACCACTGTCCTGCTGTCCTCATACATGTCCTGTACCAGTCTAACATGCTTTTCTGACACTCCAGATTTCCTCATGCAATACCACACCTCTTCTCTTGGCACTCTGTCATATGCTGTTTCTAAATCCACAAACACACAATGGAGTTCTTTCTGACCCTCTCTGTACTTCTCCATCTGCATCCTCAAAACAAAGATGGCATCTGTGGTGCCCTTTCTTGGCATGAAATCATACTGTTGCTTACAAGTGACACTTTGCCACTGTGACTACGCTCCCCAGCTCCCCGTGTTAGTACTTAAGAGAGCACAAGGGATTGGAGGATCGACAGAGGACAGAGAGATTCGAGTAAGGGAAAATCTGTATGACTGAGACAGGATAATCAGGTTGGTTTCTTTGTTGTAAGAAGAGTAGACTTCAAACAATAAATTATTTTAAAAAGGAATCAAGGAGACAGGTAATCCAAGAAACCCTCACATAGAATGTTTGGTAATTAACTGTCCAAAGAAGAATAGTGGAGTGACTCAGCTTTATGAAAGTTGGAAAATCTTTTGTAATTTGGAACAGCTGGGCTCAACCAGTTCTGACTGCTCACAGACTAGAGCTATCATTTCTAACCCGAGTCCTAAGCACGGCCCCATTCGAGTCGGGCCGGGCCATGATAATGGCTGGACGGGCGGGTCAGGTCGGTGTAAGCTTTTAATTGGGTCAGGATCAGCCGAGATTCAATTATATAATAACATAGCCTGCCATACACTCAACAGTCGCACGTAACCATTTCACCACGAGCTGACCAGCCTTGAATGAGGTAAAAAGTTCTGTTAAGCTTCAGATGGGACTGTACTGCCAGGCAGTGATCCATCGCCCAAATGGACGTTCAGTCAGCTGCTGCACTCAGTGGACACGTGCGGCCGACAACCCAAACAGGTGAAATCACAAAGCAGACATGTCAGAGCAGGGTCCGTGAATAAATCAGAAACCAGGGTTTAAATGTTATTCTATGGCCATGAAAGGACAAACACCCCATCAGCTCCGAATCTTCTGTCACTTTTATTCAGCCAGGCGTCCCCGACCGTTAATAACTAATTAAAAATGTTGGGTGAGGTGGTGGGTGGGGGTGGATTTGGACCTATCATTACTGTTAATTTGTCAGGTCGGGTGGAGTTCAGAAATTATGACTGTGGACTGGGGCCGGGTCAGATCGGATTTTATGGGTCCAAATGTAAGTCTACCACAGACCCTGCAGCAACACAAAGGACAAACAGAAAGAGCCAGAAACACAGAATTCTAATAGTCCTGTGGTTCCTGATATTTTGTTAAGAGTTAATGACTAGGTTTCAGGAAAAATTCTTGTGCTACCAGTTAGCTCTCAGAGTCCATCCATCCATTTTCTTCTGCTTATCTGGGGTTGTGTCGTGGGGGTAGCAGCTAGTAGGGAGGCCCAGACTTCCCTCTCCCCAGCCACTTGGAGCAGCTCCTCTGGGGGAATCCCAAGGCGTTCCCAGGCCAGCCGAGAAACATAGTCCCTCCAGCGTGTCCTGGGTCTTCCTCTGGGTCTCCTCCCGGTGGGACATGCCCGGAACACCTCACCAGGGAGGCGTCCAGGAGGCATCCTAACCAGATGCCCGAGCCACCTCAACTGGCTCCTCTCGATGTGGAGAAGCAGCGGCTCTACTCCGAGTCCCTCCCGGATGACTGAGCTTCTCACCCTATCTCTAAGGGAGAGTCCAGACACCCTGCGGAGAAAACTCATTTCAGCCGCTTGTATCCGAGATCTCGTTCTTTCGGTCACAACCCAAAGCTCATGACCATAGATGAGGGTGGGAACGTAGATCGATCGGTAAATTGAGAGCTTTGTCTTTTGACTCTGTTCTCTCTTCACCACGACAGACCGGTACAGCGCTCGCTTCACTCTAGATACTGCACCTATCCACCTAGCAATCTCTCGCTCCATTTCTACCTCATTCGTGAAGACCCTGAGATACTTGAACTCTTCCACTGGGGGCAGGACCTCTTACCCGGCCCAGAGCAGACACTCTACCCTTTTCCGGCTTAAGACCATGGCCTCGGATTTGGAGGAACTGATCCTCATCCCGGCCGCGTCACACTCGGCTGCAAACTGCTCCAGTGAAAGTTGTAGATCATGACCTGATGAAGCCAGTAGGACCACATCATCTGGAAAATGCAGAGACTGATCCTGAGGCCACCTAAACAGACTCCCTCAACACCTTGGCTGCACCTAAAAATTCTGTCCATAAAAGTTATGAACCGAATCTGTGACAAAGGGCAACACTGGCTAAGTCCAACTCTCACCGGAAACGAGCCTGACTTACTGCCGGCAATGTGGACCAAGCTCTGACACCGGTCGTACAGGGACCTAACAGCCCATAATAGGGCCTGGTACCCCATACTCCCGGAGTACCCCCCACAGAACCCCCCGAGGGACGCGGTCGAATGCCTTCTCCAAGTCCACAAAGCACATGTAAACTGGTTGGGCAAACTCCCACACCCTCCAGGACCCTGCTGAGGGTGTAGAGCTGGTCCAGTGTTCCACAACCAGGACAAAAACCACACTGCTCCTCCTGAATCCGAGGTTCGACTATCCGATTGACCCTCCTCTCCAGAACCCCTGAATAGACCTTACCAGGGAATATGTACTGGAAATGACTCTCAACTACTGGAAATGTTTATGTTTGTTTATGTTTATTAAATTTGTTCATTTTTTTTTACAAAAGAAACACAATACAAGACAATCCCATTAATGATACGTACACAATGTAAAAAAATGAAAGGTAGCAGAAAGAAGAATAAATCTTATTATATCTGCCCCTTTTTTCAAACAATCAGATTAAACAATAATAATCTTTCACCAGCAGTACAAAATGACTAACTCTTTCTAATTTTCTAATACTAATACTAATACATAACTAATAATTGATACAATACACATTATGCTAATTCATATATATTTTTTCAACAAATTCCTTTTGATCATTTTCTTAAATGTAAACAGTGACTTGGCATTTTTAACTACATTCTCCAAGCCATTCCATAATCTAATTCCCTGGATTGAGGTAGAACGTCCCTTCAAACTAGTTCTGAATTGTGGTTTTACAAACATCTCTGTCCCCTTAAGATTATAACAACTTTGTCTTTTAACAAAATTCATTTGGACATTTAAAGGTAATTCGTTATTCTGAGCCCTATACATAATTGATAAAATATTATAATCAACCAAATCATGGAACTTCAATAATTTCAGTTGATAAAATAATGTACTGGATGGATGACAGTAATGTTTTCTAGTGATAATTCTTACAGCTCTTTTCTGTAATACAAAAATAGGCTTTGTGATTGTTTTACACGCTTTCCCCCAAACATCAATACAATAGATTAAGTGTGGAACAATGATTGTGTTATACAACAAATACAGAGCTTTATCATTCAATAGGTCTCTGACCTTGTATAGTACTGCAATCGATTTAGCTATTTTTATTCTTACAGAATTTATGTGTTGTTTCCATGTCAGTTTGTCATCAATAATAACACCCAAAAACTTCACCTCACTCACTCTACAAATCTCAACACCCTCAATTTTGAGTGGAACATCAACAGTTTTCTTTTTATTACTGAATATCATGTAATTAGTTTTTTCTAGATTTAATGATAATTTATTGATTTTAAACCAAGTTTGTATTTTGGTAAATTCTGTCTTTATCAATTCCAACATTTGTTCTATATCTTCACCTAAACAGAAAAATGTGGTATCATCAGCAAAAAGTATACATTTAAGGAGTCCTGACACATTTACCAAGTCATTCACATATAAAATAAATAGCTTTGGTCCAAGCACAGAGCCCTGGGGAACTCCACATGTGATATTACAGAGGTCAGATCTTACATCATTTATTTGTACAAATTGTTTCCTATCTTTCAAATAGCTAGATACCCACTGTAATGCTGGTCCTCTAATACCATATTTGTTCAGTTTTTCAAGGAGAATGGTGTGATCAATAGTATTGAATGCTTTTTTTAAATCAACAAAAATACTGACACAATATTGTTTTTGATCGACAGCAGTAGTTATTTGTTCCATTAATTCCATGAGAGCCATTGATGTAGAGTTTTTAGCTCTGAACCCATATTGACTGTTGCTTAGAATATTTTGTTTGTCTATAAATTGATCTAGTCTGTTCACAAATAGTTTTTCAAGAATTTTAGAAAACTGTGGTAACAAGGATATTGGTCTATGATAGAGATGTTCAATATTTATCATCTAAAACTAATTACTCTGACCCAATAATTATAACCCAGCTCACTTATATCAAATATTCTCTGTTCCCTTTAAACACTTATATTTGATAGTACAAACATGTTGTTTGCTTTTCTCCTTGATACAGAAAAGACAGTCTTCTAGCCTTGACAATGTTTGGATTAGATGTTCTTGTTTGATCAGAACCATGACTTGTTTGTTTTATCTGTAAGACGTCAGAGCTTGTCAAACTCCACCTGCTTCTTGTTTAAATAGCTTGTCATGTCCAGTACAATTCGGAATTGTGCTGGACAATGTATTTGAGACCAAACTAAGTTTCAAAAGACATTAAAAAGCCTTCCCCTTTGCAAAGTTGTTTGTCTGATTTAACACTGTTCTCTTGTTTATCTTGTGTGGTTTTTATTAAGGTAACAGGGGTTTAAAATCCCCATCATTATGGTGCCGAAAACCCATTCTCCCCATACCTGCTCCTGATGACCTCTGAACGGAGCGCAGCTGCGAGGCACGGTAAATATGACAGAAAGTCCAGTGATTGGGTTTGTCTCTGGCCAGCTTCCTCTGTCCATTTGGTGCGATCAAGGTCGGGTTGGCGGAGATTTCCAGACACCGCACAGGTCAACGAGAACATGAGTGTTAAATTGTGTTTGTTGATACGTCGTTTTTAAAACAATTTGAGTACAGTAACCGGAACTAGTTCACCCTGAGCCGATGACTTTAAATTTTGAATGAGGTGTCTGCTTTTCGATAACTATGCGAATTTTGCGCACACGCTAGTTGGCAGAACCAAGATTTCTGTGATTTATAAGCGAGGGCGGTCAAAAATAATAAGCCGAGACCAGATCATGTGAGGCTGACCGCCAGACCTTACATTGGATGTTCATAGTGTGTCCGGCCAGGCGAGAAGAGAAATTAAGACAAGAACGTTTATTTTTATATTTGACGCGTCATTCTGTATTTGTTTAGTCCTTTTTTACGTGTATGTTTGTGTTTGTGGAGCGCTACATATCTGGCCTTTTTTCTTTCTCCCATTTTCCTGTGTGTGTGTAGGCAATGGCTCCTGGTCTGTTATCTGTGGGCCTTCACCCCACCCCCCACCATCACCAACACCACCCGTGCTGAACCTGCCTGCAGCCTGTTTTCTGTGTTTAACTGCTCTGAGAGTGAATGTGAGTACGGTACCTTGTTTTTGTGTTTGAGAAGTTGCTATTTTGGAAGTTAAATGTAACTGGATCTAGAAGGTTTTCCAGTTTGATATTAATTTGCTCACATATATTAATAAATACGGTACACTAAAGGTTGTCTGTCTAAAGGCAAAAAAGGGATAGAACTTCAGTCAGTAAAAAAAATATGGCAGAATGAGTCAAGGGAAGCAAAGCATCTGATAAGTTTTTATTTTATTTTTCAGCTCAGCCTTGGGATGCAGCTGCGTCTGCACCTCCCCCAGATAATTTGGCAAAGGCAAACTTGGATCATTGGGTTTGCTGCAGAAGTTAATTAATTGCAGATGTCCAACCATTCATTACTTTTGAAGGTTTACAAAAGATAATTTAGTGGATCATGAGTTATTTTGCTAAGTGACAAAACAAACAGTTTCAGCTGTTTTATCCTTCATTATAAAATACTTAAGTTTCCTTGAAAGGTTGATTTGAAATGTGGTTGTTCTATATTTTTAAAACACGACTGACCCTGACTATAGACTGGACTTATTTTGAGCACATGAACCACATGTTTGTATTGTAAATTCTTTATTACTACAGCGCTGTATGTCTATATATATATATGTCTGTATGTATATA
>JBBPBX010076736.1:0-17039 GCA_038048925.1 Garcialebias charrua
CTGGATTTTCAGGTGTCCACCTTACCCATATAGGAATCACTCCTCTTAACATTTTAGCTGCACGTAAAAGTTAGAGATTATTCGTTATATTTTAAAACCCTGGCTGCGCGCAACAGTTAGACAATATTAGTTATTGTTTAATGACATTCAGGTCGCGCTGAAAGGCGGAAATGGGTGTGCGCTTCGTGTTATTTACGTTGTAACATAAGCTGATTTGTGATCAGTTATTAACAAAAATTTAACTCAGAAAAACTAATTCAGCTAACAATTGTTTTAGGGGTTTCTCGTTTCTGTAGTTAAATTTGAATGAAATTCAACCCTCGCGCTGAGGTTGTTTGAATGAGTCCCGCCCCTGCTGCAAACAACGAATCAAATGAGAGCAGTACATGACGTGAAACTGGCTCTGTCGGGCTCGGCCCGATAGAACCACGGTGAAGATGGTTCCAGAACAAGGGTGGATCCCGGGCGGAAAAGGTAAATGCGAAGACGCCGAACCCGGGTTAGAAGCTGGGAGAGCCGGGGAGGGCCGGCCAATGCGTAAACGGCTACAGGCAACCACAGCCAAAGTGATTCAAGACATCAGAGTACATGCTCAATAACCCAGGTATAGAAATCCAAGAATGTTCAGTCAGGTCATATGGACAGATGGACGGTGAAACGTCTCTCAACAGCAACAAAGAAGTAACTGTCTAGAAGACATGACTGAACATTGTTCAACTACTTTTGCTTGTTTTAATTGAAGAAAATGAAATAGAAATTAATAAATATCTTTAATTGTTAAAATAAAGATGGCAAACATTACCGTGCTGCTGTTTGTAATGATGTTTTTCTATTACATTAGTGCTTAAAGGCCCTTTTCCACCGGTCGGCTCGGGTCGGATGTTACGTCATATGTGCGTCGCAGAGACCCCCTTTCATCCTTTTCCACCGGATATTCCGTGCTGAGCCGCGCGAGATTTCCTGAGATTTTCGGGCTGGTTTCAGAGGTGTACTGAGGCGAGCTGACCCGCTCTGGAAGTAGGAAGGAGGAGACTCGAGCAGTTTTCACGGAAGCGAGGGACGCGATCACTGCAGGACTTTACATGATAAACACGGTAAAAACAATTATTATTTTTTAAATTTATAGCAAAGATGGGTCTTCAGCTGAACGTGTCCTTAATAAAATCACGTACTGCTCAAAACTGCAGGATTAAAAAAAAATAGGTTCGCCACGAGCAACACGCGGCGCGCGGGCGGCTTTACCCTTACGCAAGAAAAATATATTTTACAATATATTTTTCAACAATATATTGCATTTCATAATAATGTAATTTTGGGGTTGTTTGAAAGTATTTGACAAGATTAAGGTTACTGTGGTTTGTATCAGTTGATATGGATTATTAATACCCTAAAATTAAATTAAAATTACAGCATGAAATATATATTAAAATATATATTGAAAAATATATGAACACAATATATTGTAATATATGTAATAATATATAAGGAATTGCCGCTTTTAATATATTGAAAAATATATTAGAATATATATCTACACATATATGCCAAAATATAACAAAAAATATATCAAATAATATATTTAAAATATATTGTAAAATATATGAATTTAATATATTTTATGGTATATTAACCAATATATCTAAATATATTTTGCCATATATTGAAAAATATATGAACACAATATATTGTAATATATGTAATAATATATAAGGAATTGCCGCTTTTAATATATTGAAAAATATATTAGAATATATATCTACACATATATGCCAAAATATAACAAAAAATATATCAAATAATATATTTAAAATATATTGTAAAATATATGAATTTAATATATTTTATGGTATATTAACCAATATATCTAAATATATTTTGCCATATATTGAAAAATATATGAACACAATATATTGTAATATATGTAATAATATATAAGGAATTGCCGCTTTTAATATATTGAAAAATATATTAGAATATATATCTACACATATATGCCAAAATATAACAAAAAATATATCAAATAATATATTTAAAATATATTGTAAAATATATGAATTTAATATATTTTATGGTATATTAACTAATATATCTAAATATATTTTGGCATATATTTTTTTTACATATGTGGCTATTCTTTATATATTATATATATAATATATATATATATATATATATATATATATATATTTCACACATGCTTTTGAACAGTTAAACATTTTAACAATACACTAAATAACAGGATACAGTATTTAAAATGGAACTTCACTTTTATTCATTTACACAAAAAAAACTTTTTAACAAGTGCACTGGTTGCCAACAATGACACACAAAGAGGATCATGTAAACATAAGCAAGGCATAAAAGCACATGTGATTTATAAGCAAAAGAAAAGACAAAACAGCAAAATGTTGTAACTTTTTTTTTGCATTAACTTCAGTCTTTCACATCCAGTCACAGTAAAACAAAACAAAAATATTGTTTTTGGAACAACTGAAACATTTTACCACTTGTGCTTGCATTTTAACAGCCCCAACTAGTAAATATGAAATAGTAAACAAGTAACTAGTACTTTGCTAAATCTGCTCAGTTTCATAATTTATTTTCTTTGGTTGTTTTCATTTATTTTCTTTCGCTTTACTTGAAAATTTACTTGAAAAACCAGTGCCTTAGTGTACAGTCCAGGAACCTGAAAAAGCTAGAAGCAGCACAAAAACAGCATAGAAAAGAAAATTCCCTTACTTTGATTGAAGTGGAGGTAGACAGGCTTATTAGGTGGTTCTCATTTTCAAACATGGATCATATGGAACTGCTTAGCCATTGAGCAATGATTCAACCATGAATGATGGGTACATGGGAGTCCAGATGTGAGTTCAGGTCAGGTGTGTAGTCCTGATGAGAGCAGGTCTGTCCATCAGGTCAGGTGTGTTTTCCTGTTTTGGCAGCAGTCATTGATGTGGATACATGTCAGGGTTAGGCACAAGGTGTTGACGCACATGTGATGGATAGAGAGGAGCTGCAGGAGGATGGTGAGGAGAGAGCAGAGGACACAGGTCTGTACATGAGGTCAGGTGCAGCAGGTTTTGTCTGTTGAAAGAGACACAAACATGAACATGTGAAGTTAAAGCAGGGTCATGACCTGCAATAAAAACATAAAACACAGTCAGAAAACAAGTTCGACTCACTGTTAGGCACAAGGTGTTGACGCACATGTGATGGATAGAGAGGAGCTGCAGGAGGATGGTGAGGAGAGAGCAGAGGACATAGGTCTGTACATGAGGTCAGGTGCAGCAGGTTTTGTCTGTTGAAAGAGACACAAACATGAACATGTGAAGTTAAAGCAGGGTCATGACCTGCAATAACAACATAAAACACAGTCAGAAAACAAGTTCGACTCACTGTTAGGCACAAGGTGTTGACGCACAGGTGATGAGGGAGAGGAGCTGCAGGAGGCAGGAGGAGAGAGCAGAGGACACAGGTCTGTACATGAGGTCAGGCGCAGCAGGTTTTGTCTGTTGAAAGAGACACAAACATGAACATGTGAAGTTAAAGCAGGGTCATGACCTGCAATAACAACATAAAACACAGATACAAAACAAGTTCAACTCACTGTTAGGCACAAGGTGTTGACGCACAGCTGATGGATGGAGAGGAGCTGCCGGAGGCAGGAGGAGAGAGCAGAGGACACAGGTCTGTACATGAGGTCAGGTGCAGCAGGTTTTGTCTTTTGAAAGAGACACAAACATGAACACGTGAAGTTAAAGCAGGGTCATGACCTGCAATAAAAACATAAAACACAGTCAGAAAGCAAGTTCAACTCACTGTTAGGCACAAGGTGTTGACGCACAGGTGATAGATGGAGACACCTGTTGGATGAACTGGAATGTGGACTTCATAGAACTGAGGTAGTTGAAAGGCATAGCATATACAAGTCCAAAGAGAATGCACATAGCTTTTGGCAGGTCTTGAATGTTGGCCAACACGACTTCTCCCTCCATGATGATTTTCAGAGAGGCTGGACTGAGATGCAAGGAGGATGAGGGCACAGCACCTTCAGGTTCAACGAGGAGAATCCCAATGTCAATGTTGCAGAACAAGTCATCATCATCTGAGTCCTTAATAAATGACAAGAGCACAACAGAGACAATTATCGTTAAGCAGCCATGATTAATTGATCAAAAATAATGATTTCCATAAACGAATTACAATCAGGGTATATGCAGAAATTCCAGAGTTGAATTTAATACATTTTAATACCTTTTTAATACCATCAAAATATTTTTTAATACCATCACGGCACCGAGCTGTAACCGTAGCGGCAACCTGTTGTACTTCAGTTTAGAGCAACTAATTGTAAAGTGATAGATTACTGTCATTTTCTTCCTAAACTTTGGTAGTAAATATAGTTTTATAACAATTACTGGATACATCAATTTGCTTCTTGCTTCAATAAAAGCACTGACCTACTTGTTATTTAAATCTAACCCAAGAGAAAAAGTTTAATTGTTCCCACACATAACATATCTCTAATGGCAAACAAAAACTGTAAACTTGAAAACAGAACAGTTTAGTTAAAATAATTCAACACTGAACACATGCATAATTCAAAAAAGGTAGAAAAATAATAACTACTGTATTTTTCATCCTGTAAGTTGCAGTTTTTTGCATAATTTACATGCCTTGCAACTTATAGGACGAAGTGACATATTTATAGATTTTTTTCCCCATATTTATAAACCATAACACTGAAATATGACCGTTTCATTCATTCTGACTGGAAAAAAAAAAACTTCATGATATCTATTGTAGTAATAGTGGTATGGCATGCTGTTGTATCATGTAATAGGAAAACGTGCCTATAATGACAAATTTAAAAAAGTTCAAGACAAAAACAACAGGACTTTATTTATTATACTATTATATTATACTTTATTGTTTTTTTATTGCACTTTTTAGAATTCACCATGTCCTGGATGACTGAGAATCTTCACTAGCTATTAATGACTCAATCGGCCTGCCATACTCTCCCCACCTCTCTGCTTGAACCTTCAACCCAGCAGCCAGCTGCACCACAGTGGCGAAATACAGCTAATTTGACCATTAAAAAGTGCATTTATTAAGAAAATGACAGACAGAAAAACACCTCTGCTATAATTTCGAGCTAACAAACAATTGTTTAGATAATTTTCTTGTTAAATGTCGGCGAAACGAGCCGCGCTCCTTTTTCCTGTTTGTCACCGCTGAGCAATCACGGAGCACACAGGCACTGAGGCAGCGACACTTTTTAAAAAAATAAAGCCGATTTAACCATTAAAGTACATTTATTAAGAAAACGTTAGACTGAGACACCCTTTTTGCTATAATTTCGAGCTAACACACAATTGTTTAGGTAAATTTCTTGTTAAATGTCGGAGGATAAAGCCGTGATCCTTTCCTGTTTCTTTTTACAGACATGATACCAGCTGTAGGTGCGCGCGCACACTGACTGACGATATGACGTCTTAGCTAAGGTCCTACTTGGAACATAAAATTAGAAAAGATAAATAAATTCACAGACCTTTTTTTAGACGACAGAACAAGAAAAATATAGTTGTGTAGGTTTAAAAAAAATTAATACCTCGTCAGATGACGTTTATTACTTTTTAATACTTTTTAATGGCCTTAATTTGTGTTAATTTCATTTACTACCTTTTAATACCTTTTACAACCCCGCGGATACCCTGACAATACAGGAAACCCTCGAGGTACGACACCTGCGACCTACGGCAACTCAGACTTACGATTTTATCATATTTAATAAAAATGATTAAAAATAAATGTATTATTATTATTTTTTGTGTGTTTAAAAGTTATTAATTTCATGTGTATAGCACTTTGTTGCAGCTGTGGTTGTTTTAAATGGCTTTATAAATAAAGTATAATTATTAATTTTACGTTTTGATTAGAAATTTATCGTATTTACGCAACTTCCGGTCGTTTCCGCTCGCCACTTCCGGTCGCCATTTTACAACTGTACTGCGGTCAATGGAGCTCCAGAGGCTACTGTCAGCTGGCTCCGTGTGCCCGATCAGGGTTGCCTCATACGGATAAATTAGCTGGAAACACTCGGTCAACTCTGTGGACGTCTCAGGTCCGGAGGAGCAGCCGCGGATCGCCCCGCGATCGGCGGCCACAACGCCGCCCGACATGCTAACGACAGCAGCTAACAAAGCAGCTAACACAGGCGAAGACACCGAGCCGACATGCCGCGGAGGGGCCATCTGCGGCCGGGAGCTCGCCGCAAATGTCCGCCTGGCAGTCGGGGCCACCGGCTCAAAGTAAGACATTATATTTTTTATTTATTGTACAGTACAGTATTCATTTACTGTGCAGTTCTGTGCGTGTTTATGGCCTTAGTATGTCTGCTTGTTCAGTCTCATGCCATTAAATATGTGTGCGGCGCTCCGTTAGCGGTATAACCGCGACCTATGTCAGAAACGCGGACCTACGACAGGCATGTGTTTTTGGTCCGCGAGGTACGACAACATCGACCTAAGTCACACACGTAGGTCCCTATCCCTGACGTACCTCGAGGGGTACCTGTATTTGTCATATCTTCTGTTTTATCATAACATGCAGCCCTAGTTTCCTTGTGTAAATTGTGTATTAGTTTAAGCTCCACAAAAGGACACATGATCATGTGCTAGTGTGGAACGATACCGTATTCTTTCAGTTGTTTAAAACTATGCTCACAGGTTTGTTTTTTTTTCAAATACAGGAACTGTCACCAGGGTTCCCACATCTGTCTGTCCAGGCTCAAATCCCAACATTTATATTTACCCGTTATTTCTACTGATAGTCCCATTGAGTCACAAAAACTGTTTTCAAGAGACCTGTTTAGGGAGCAAATGGTGGGGGTTAAGAGCCTTGCTCAAGGGCCCAGAGTGGGGCAAATGAAGGTTGAGGCTGGTGTGGATGTTTCACCTTTTCCACCCACATTTTGACGTCGTTAGTCCTGGGAGTTGAACTGGTGACTTTCTGATCACTGGCCCATATACTCTAACCTCTGCTCCACCACTCCCTCATGAAACAGCATAGCATAAAACATAAGCATAACAGTTCATGACATGAACTCAACACAGCATAGCATAAGACATACGGGTAAATGAAAATTAAAGGGATAGTTTGGATTTTTCAAAGTGGGGTTGCCTAAGTGGTCAGCATGTAGATGGTGGACAGAATTTTCCCCAATTTAGAGAAGCAGCAGGAGGATCAGTGTAAGAAAATAAGCAGTGTATTTTTGTGGACATGGTCACAGCAATTTGTATTTTTAGACACTTTGAAAAATCTATGTTCATTTCAGTGTACACATTTTTATTATATTTTCAGCACCTTACATTGTTCCTTTAGGTCATCTTTGAGATAATAAAATTACTTACAAAGGCTGGTTTGTAGGTCTGTGGGGTTCATGTCACCAAGGATAACAGGAAGTCCTCTGAGCACCAGTGTTCGAATATCAGTAAGCTCTGCAGTCTGTTGGGCAGTAAAATGACAAACACAAGTGAGCAAACAAGTACAAATGATTGCATTATACAATGTGAAGTTCTCACACCTTTATAAACATCAACATCAAGGACTTTTGAAGGTATTCCCTAAAATTTAAGAACACATGCATCATGGTTGATTAACATACTGTTACAACATTGAGAAGAGCTAGCAGGTTGTACTGAAGTTCTCTGAAAGTTTTAGTGAAGTTCAGAAACTCACAGCCTTGTTTTTAAAACCTTTGATTTAAATCTAACATTTTCTATGGGAAGCATTAAGATGAATAGTCACACTTGAAGACATGAGCTACAGAAAACAATAGGACCAACCCTGGTCTGTTGGGAAAGCTGTGTCAACACTTGGCCAACTTTCCCTCTCTTGGATCGAAAAATCTCGACAAGACGAGGACTATGTCGATCGATGCTCTCATCGAATTCCTGCTTGAGATTCTTGCCAACAATCCTGTTGAACTCCATGCATACCTGCAAAATACAGAGAATGTTCCAGTATCACATCTCAACAACTAATAACCTTAGCTGAAAGCACCAGCATGAGGGCACCAATAAAAATTGCACAGGTACAGACACAGGGTATATGCAGAAATTCCAGAGTTGAATTTAATACCTTTTAATACCTTTTTAATACCATCACGGCACCAAGCTGTAACCGTAGCGGCAACCTGTTGTACTTCAGTTTAGAGCAACTAATTGTAAAGTGATAGATTACTGTCATTTTCTTCCTAAACTTTGGTAGTAAATGTAGTTTTATAACAATTACTGGATACATCAATTTGCTTCTTGCCTCAATAAAAGCACTGACCTACTTGTTATTTAAATCTAACCCAAGAGAAAAAGTTTAATTGTTCCCACACATAACATATCTCTAATGGCAAACAAAAACTGTAAACTTGAAAACAGAACAGTTTAGTTAAAATAATTCAACACTGAACACATGCATAATTCAAAAAGAGAGGGAGAAAAATAATAACTACTGTATTTTTCATCCTGTAAATTGCAGTTTTTTGCATAATTTACATGCCTTGCAACTTATAGGACGAAGTGACATATTTATAGATTTTTTTCCCATATTTATAAACCATAACACTGAAATATGACCGTTTCATTCATTCTGACTGAAAAAAAAGTTGAATGGCATGCTGTTGTATCATGTAATAGGAAAACGTGCCTATAATGACAAATTTAAAAAAGTTCAAGACAAAAACAACTGGACTTTATTTATTATACTATTATACTATACTTTATTGTTTTTTTATTGCACTTTTTAGAATTCACCATGTCCTGGATGACTGAGAATCTTCACTAGCTATTAATGACTCAATCGGCCTGCCATACTCTCCCCACCTCTCTGCTTGAACCTTCAATCCAGCAGCAAGCTGCACCACGGTGGCGAAATGCAGCTAATTTGACCATTAAAGTGCATTTATTAAGAAAATGACAGACAGAAAAACACCTCTGCTATAATTTCGAGCTAACAAACAATTGTTTAGGTAATTTTCTTGTTAAATGTCGGCGAAACGAGCCGCGCTCCTTTTTCCTGTTTGTCACCGCTGAGCGATCACGGAGCACACAGGCACTGAGGCAGCGACATTTAAAAAAATAAATAAAGCCGATTTAACCATTTAAGTACATTTATTAAGAAAACGTTAGACTGAGACACCCCTTTTGCTATAATTTCGAGCTAACAAACAATTGTTTGGGTACATTTCTTGTTAAATGTCGGAGGATAAAGCCGTGATCCTTTCCTGTTTCTTTTTACAGACATGATACCAGCTGTAGGTGCGCGCGCACACTGACTGACGATATGACGTCTTTGTTTTAGCTAAGGTCCTACTTGGAACATAAAATTAGAAAAGATAAATAAATTCACAGACCTTTTTTTAGACGACAGAACAAGAAAAATATAGTTGTGTAGGTTTAAAAAAAAATTAATACCTCGTCAGATAACGTTTATTACTTTTTAATACTTTTTAATGGCCTTAATTTGTGTTAATTTCATTTACTACCTTTTACTACCTTTTACAACCCCGCGGATACCCTGTGTTTCACATCAGGAGGAACGCTTGCAGCGCACACAAAGACAGGGAAAATGAGCAGGGGTCTCCGCTTGCTATCTGCTGCGTCTCCCATAATAAAACACAGCGCCCCTGGGTCCTAGAGGCACCCGTTTTGAGTAGAACAACAAAGGAACTGACTAAGACACAGCGCCTCTAGCGGACAACATAGGAACTGCAGATTTTTAAGAAAATAGCGTTTTTTTGTTTGTTTTTTATAATTCAGATTCATCCGCGGGCCGACTAAACAACCCTGGCGGGCCGGATGCGTCCCGAGGGCCGGGTGTTTGACACCCCTGATCTAGAGTAAAAACATGAAAAACACATTGAAGTTTTTATTTATTTAAAGACCGTGTAAAGTGAAATTAAATGTGTGTTTTTAGTTTGTCACATGGCATAAATATGTGTTATTAATCACCCATTTAAATCTGACTGATTAAAAACATTGTTTACCTTATAAAATTAAGTCTCAAAAATCATGAAAAAACATGATTTTGCCTTGCCCTGGAACGCTAGGGGCGTGTCAGTGCGTGGGCGTGGTTTCAGCGCAGCTGCGCTCGTCCTGCTCGTGTCCCACAGTGGAGAGGCAGACAGCAGAGCCAGTAAACCTGCTCTGTTTTTATCCGAGTTCTGTCTGTAACAGCAGCTACTTTTTCCAAGAGTTACGCTGTTTTTGTAAATAGTTTTCTTGTGTATTTTTAATCTGGAATGAATAAAAAAATAAATAAAAAAAAGAGTCGTACCATGCGGGATTTGAACCCGTGGGCTTTGGGACGGAAGGCAAGCGCCTTACCCATTGACCTATCCAGGCATTACAGATACTCGGTATAAAACCACGCGGTATAAAAACATGTTATGATTTGTACGGGTGCCCTGACCATTACGACATCCAGGGAAGATGCACGAACGAGGCATAATTGATTAGCTAGCTAACAATGAACAAAATATCTATGCTATTGCTATCTGATGCTATCTGCGATTCGCGAGTGAACGGCTCCACCGAGGCGAATTTATACGGCTGGAGCTGCAGGGGGTGGGGCTATACTAATGAGGACCGCGTGACGAAACGCGGTCCCGTTTAAAACACGCCTAAAAAATCCTGAAATAGAAATATGTTTATACACAGTTTGCTCTATAACTCCAAAATTAATTGAGCTACAATTTTGAGACTTTTTACTCATTTACAAGATTACAATTATGACATTTATAATGTTTATTGAAGAAAATGTTGAAATTCACTTTACACGGTCTTTAACTTAGCAACACAAAAAGTTCTCTACTCTTTGGATATGGGGGCGACATTCAAACTTTTAGTGGAAACAGCTGAGCAGGAATGTTGGTCCCATTACAGCTTCCAGTGCTAACATGTGTTTTATGTACAGAGTTTGTACCAACAGGAGACACACATCAGCTTTTATTTTGAAAGAACCTCGCAAGCGTGACTACCTAATTCATGGTGTTAGCGCGTGCACAACCAAACCGCGTGAGCGCTGACTTTTAGAAGTGGAGGCTGCTGGACCGAAGTATAATATTGAACAATTTTACTAGAAATTACAACCATACCTGTTAGAGAACAAACATGTGGTTGGTGGAGGTCTGACGTGAAGCTCCTGCTCCTACACAGAAAAACACACACACAGTCACGAGACTAGATTATCCAAGCACGCGACAACGAGACGTAGCTGCTAACTGCTACACATGCTAACAGCTACACATGCTAACAGCTACACACATAGATATTAAACACTAGATACCCCATGGAATGCTCTCGCCTATTGGAGCCGACGAGATTTCAGGCGGCCATCTTGGGGGTGGAGACCGCTCCACTCAGCCTTATATATTTGACAGGCACAATAAAGTATCAGCGCATTTAATCAATCATAACACGCTGAATAGTAATCCTGTTGTCACATATTTAAATTTTAGGCATACAGCAAATAAAACTGCATGTATAGAAACGTATAGTTTAGCATATTTAAATAATTTTGGTGGAATACAATACTACTTTAATGTATGTTTAGCAAGACACAACAAAAGATGCAATTTATTCACACACACATTATGTATACATATTCAGATAATGTAATTATATATATATATATATATATATATATATATATATATATATATTATATAATATATATATATATATATATATATGTATATATATATATATATATTCAGATAAGCATATATGTAACTATATATATAACTACTGTATACAGTATATATATAACTAGAAAACACTACAGTCACCCATCAAAATACATTACGTTATCAGTTGAAATTATTGAAGTCTTATGATTTAGTTAATTATAATATTTTGCAGGTTATGTATAATGCTCATAAAAATGTATTACCTTTGAACATCCAATCACATTTTGTTAAGAGGGAACGTAGTTACAATCTGAAGAGATTAATGTTTTTAAAACCTAAAATTCAAATAAATTTAAAGGACAGATGTACTTCAGTCCAAGGAATACGATTATGGAATACTCTGAATAGTGATTGTAAAAACGCTGGCTCTATTAATTTGTTTAAAATAATGATAAAAAATTGTTAAAGAAATATGAAATTCTATGATTTGTATTTATAAGAGCTGCTGTTTAGGAGCTGAAGATTTTGTTTTGTTATTATTTGAAACTATTATTATTATAGTCAATATATTTTTTTAATGGGGCAGATATAAGATTTTTTCTCCTTTCTGCTACCTTTCATTTTATTTGATATGTATTTTTTGTATGTGAATTTGTTTGTTTTGAAATTAAATTACTATTGTCAAAAGATTATATGTACAATAAAAATAAAATGCAAATACAATGAAATGAAAAGCAGCTGAGAGAAGAGAAAAATCTGCCCCTTTAATAAGTAATTTATGTTACACTTTATATTATATGAATTATAATGAATGAATTCACACACCCTCCCCCAGGACCACAAAGAATATAAAAAATTAACATAGCCTCTCATTTTTTATTAGTTTTTAGGCTATTTGGAGCCAACAAAGATTTTCAACAACACACATACACGTTATATACACTATATACATTTTTTCCTAGTAAGGCACTAAAAGCCTTTAAAAAGAATGGTTTTGCACGTTTTTTTTCTTGTGTTGCCACTCTGTAATTGTGTCGTTTTCAGTTTGGCAATGTGGTGCAGTCTTAATTTATGGAACACAGAAACGACAAGGGACATCAACACATAGTGATGATTGTCTATTCCACACTGTGTTTCCTGAATGTGCTCACCCAGACAGAACACATCCTCAGCTCCAACATCAGCCCGTACAAACTGATCAATATAGGACAAACTGACAGCTTGCCTGGACACAGACTGGCGGATGAAACGTTCAGCTGACCTGACTACCCTCAAAGTCCCTGCAGATGGTATCATTAGACCCCCTTTGTTTCTTAGTTTAAGTAAGTGGTAGCTCTGGTCAAAAGATGTAGGTACAGCATCAGATACCAAGCTACCACGGCATACGTCACACACAAGCTTCTTTAAGATTTTCCGGACCACAAACCCCGAGATGTAGACAATTGCATTGTCAACAAGACCACCGAAGCGTGTTGGCAGATAAGTGTGGTCACGCACAATTGCACAAGTATTTGCAAATGGCGATGGCAGCTCTTCGGTTACTTCTGCTGTGGGAGAAGATGACAGTTCGAGAGCAGACAGAAACACAGTTGCATCCTGTACTGCCACATTTCCTGATCCACTTGGAGACACCCCACACCGCACCATCAGATGACGAAAAATGGCTTCAAACTGCCCAGCTGAAGGGTTATTGTTCCAGCCCCCTGAGAAAACATAAATAAACAGACTCAACACAGTCAGATTTCACCGAGTTAGAATTAATTTTATCCTAAAGAAGAAAAACTAATGATGTAATTTAGTGCATTAACAGAATACCCGAGTTTTCGACAGATCGAGTGCTTTGACTTCTATCGAGGCTTTTTTGTCCACCTCGAGTACCCGTAGTGACGTCATCACGTCACATTTCACAGCGCGCGAGGTAGCTTTTAGCTTTTAGTAGACGCCACAAAATGGATTCCTTTGTGCGCACGGATGTAAATGGAGCAGGCAGTCTTGTCAAAAAGGTAAAACAGTTTTTAATTTATAAAATGCGCTATTTCCTGTTGATTTTCTGTTCTCTGACCACCGTAGATTGTGACTGGCAGCAGGTGGCGGTGTTGCATTGCAGGCCACATATATAACACGGCAGCTTCCTCTCTCGTTTCACAAACAAAAGCAACATATTAATCTCTCTAGACCTATTAAAAAAACCTATAAACACATTAATCTCTAAAAGTAAACCTAAATTGCACAGCACTTCAGGCTGTGGTGCGGTGTTGCCCCATTTGTTTTTCAGTTTCGGTTTCAGCGCCGCACGGTATACTTTCACTTTTAATATTAATAATAATAACTAATAGTTTTGTTTTTCCTGTGACTTATCTGCATTATGATAAATTATAGGAGCATAATAAATGCTCCCAATGTTTTGTTGGTCTTTTTTTTTTGGGGGGGTAAATAATGAAGTTTTTATGCATTTTTATATATTTATTTATTTAGCGTCTTAAGAGCCTATGACATCATCGGCTACTCGAGCCCTAACCGAGTTTATTTATGTTAATGTCGAGTTTAAAAATTATGTACTCGTTCAACCCCTAATGTAATTACAACACTGTAAACAATGTGACATACATGCATGCATACAAACAAACCAAAGTGAAAAAAAGAAAGAAATGACCACCTGATGCCCTGATGGAATTGAAGAGTAGTTCCAAGTGATCTTGGCTAAAGCGATAGGTGCAGATGTACTGCTGTTGCTGAAGCTGTTCAGGAATCATCAACATCAGCGTGTCAATGTTGATGATGAATCCCACCACAGATAGGTACAGTACCTTCACAAGAAATTGTTTTGTCTGTGTTATCATGACAAAAATAACTTCAAGAAACCACTAAATGATTTTCACACTTAGAAATGTGAAAGCAACAAGTAACAATGGTGAAACAAAATTTAAAAACTGAAAATTGTTGTACATACCTTAATAATGCCTGAAAAATGGAGAGAGCTTCTTGAGCCTTCTTTGATGTCTCTGTTGTTCTGGTAGAAACAGGCTAAAGTAAAAGATAATTTTTAGTCACATTACAAAACAAATAAACTCCTTCACATTCAGAAAAAGTGCAATAGCACAGCATTCATTTATCTTCCAAACTATTTTAACATAAATACCTTTTGGAGGTGAGCAGGGAAACTAAAGACAGAAGGAACAGCTCCATCTTTGAGCCGCACTGTCTGACCCGTTCTGTCAAAGTGTTCAGGTTTGAAATGCTTGCTGCAGAGTGCTGAAGATGAACTGGCTGAAAAGCCTTCCCTCCTCAGCGCAACTTCCCAGTTTCTCTTCCTAACACTATCTTTAGGAAACCTATAAAGAAGAACAAAAGCTAAACACACAGCAACAACAAACTAACAAAATGCTTGACTGAGCCAATTCATTTATTTGTTATTTTATCTTCTGAATAAGGGATACAGTTGGTAATACAGGGAACCCCCGTGTTACGAACGAGATCGGGACCTGAGAACGGTTCGCAGCTCGATCCGTTCGTAGGTAGGGGGTGAAAATTATATTTAAAAAAAAAAATTATTCATTCATTCATTCATTCAACCTTTATTTATCATGCTAACGGAGCGCGCGCACACATTTAAGCATGTAAAGTAGTGTACTGTAATGTTAAACATTGCTATTCACATTTACAGAATAAATAAAAATATATTTTCTTACTTTGAGATGGTCAAAGCCGACATCTTAGGTTGCCATGCGTTGATTGTTGTCGGGCCGAGCAGCGCGCCACCGCAGCTGCTCCAGGCCTGTGTTAGCTAGCTGGCTAGCTTCTGCTAGCCAAGCCATGAGCTAGTGTTGGAGCGGCGGCGCGATCAATCTGCAGCTTCTGCTGCTCCAGCCGCTGCTCCAGCCTGAGACGTCCACAGAGCTATTCCAGCTAGTAATTAATCCACATGATGCGATCCTGGTCACCAGTGTTCAAAAGGCCGGCTCCCGTGTTAGCTCCAGTGTTAGCTCTGGAGCTAGCCAGGCCGGAGGTGTAGCCAGGCCGGCCGGAGGTGTTCGCACGGCGGCCTGGCACGATCGGCGATAAATCCGCTGCTACTTGAGACATCCACAAAGTTCACAGAGACGTTTCCAGCTAGTAATTAATCCATATGAAGCCATCCTGGTCACCAGTCTTCGTCCAGCTCTCGGCAGCTAACCTAAGATGGCGTCCGCCGGTGTTCTACATTAATTTGTGACCGGAGACCCCAGTGACTGAACCTTAAATAGCGTCCGGTGTTCTACATTAATTTGTGACCGTGTAAACTGAAGACCTACTTCCTGTTTCCCAAAATTGCTCAAAAATTGCTCAAAAATGATCAGAAATGATCTTTTTTATCATAATTATTATTTATAAAGCCTTTAAAACAACCAGAGCTGCAACAAAGTGATGTACACATGAAATTAAGAACATTTAAACACAAAAAAAAAAAAAAAATTTTTTTTTTTTTTTTTTTTTAATTCATATTTTTATTAAATATGATATGTTCGTAAGTCCCGTGGTTCGCAGGTCGATGGGGTCGTAGGTCGGGGGTTACCTGTAGTACCATAAAGTCTTTCTTACAATTTTAAACCTTTAACAGTTCCATTTTGACTGGATATATTAACTCAGTTGTTCAATTACAATTTTATTATTATTATTATTAATAATAATCCTCGAAGGAAAATTACATTTTCTAGTACAGCCATCCATTATGAGAATTCCTACAAAAATAAGTTTTGCGTTTGTGTTAAAACGAGGACTGTTTTGAAGTTAACTGTTATAATTTTTTCAAGAATTAAACATAAATAAGTTAGCTCACATGTTATCTGTACGAGCAGTACAACAGAGAGAAACTGGCTGCTGTTTGATCAAGCTGATCAAAACAGATCTTGATACAGATCTTGATTATCGTAATATTATGACTTAATCGTTTTAATTTGACTTTTATTCTAATAGAATCTTGAGATTATTCTCGTAATTATCAATATATGTGTATATATTGTTGTTTAATACCGTGTGCAGACTAAAGTAAATACCATCTAAGTAACTGTATCAATGAAATCTGAGGAGCAGGAAACCATAACCATAGTATTTTCGTTGACTAGTTTTCGGTTCCAAAACAATGTTATAATTGTGAAAATCGTCCAGACTATAGCTTAAATACAATCTAGAGAAAGTGTTATGCCTTACCTGTGAAAGGTAATTCCTTCTGATTTTGATTTGACATCTAAACAGTTACATTCCAAGCCGCACAACTACACAACTACGAGGCATTTTGTTTTCTCCCGTCTCCTCCTCCAATATGGCGGCGACGTGGTTACGCCGTTCAGCTTCCGATGGGGTATCTAGTGTT
>JBBPBX010076738.1:0-11977 GCA_038048925.1 Garcialebias charrua
TTTAGCCCTACCTGATTACACCTCACCTTTTTACCTTGATGTTTCTGAAGCAAAAAACACCATTAATGGCATTTTGTTTCAGAAAAAGGGGGGGAATAGACAGATACTGATGTACACCAGCATTCTTCTGGATAGTACTGAAAAACGTCATCCACCATGTACACAAATGGCAGCAGCATTGAGTAAAATTGTCGCTAAAACAGCACATATAGTGATGGGCCATCCACTGCCACATTTTAACATCACATAATGTCGTGGCCTATGTGAACTCTGAACTCTTCACAATGACTTCATTGAAACAAAGACGCATGAGTAACATTTTGGCAGCACCAAATTTATCATTTTCACATGAAGGTGTGAACATGGCTGATGGAATGAATACAACACACACGCACGATTGTGTTCAAAAGGTCTATATGGAAGAAAAAATCAGGTCCGACCTAGAAACAGAACATATACCACATTCAGAAATACTCTACACGGACGGGTGCTGCTTTAGAATGGAGGATGGGTCTTTGAAGTCAGGGTTCGCAGTGGTTAGACAAAATGAAGATGCATTCGAGGTGGTAGAATCTGGACAGTTGATGGGAAAACAGTCAGCTCAAAAAGCCGAGATTCAAGCGGTAGTTGCGGCACTAAAATTAGGCACAGGAAAAGAAATCACAGTATACACAGACTCAGCATACGCTTATGGAGTTGTTCATGTACAATTACCCCAATGGAAGAGAGCAGGGTTTTTGACAGCAGGAAATAAACCCATAAAGCATGAAGAACTCATAAAAGAGTTAGCTGATAGTCTGATGCTTCCAAGGAAAGTGGCAGTAGTGAAATGTAAAGGTCATGATGTAACACAGTCAGATACTGCTGAAGGTAATAGGCAGGCAGACAGAGCAGCTAAAGTGGCAGCTGGCTATTTAACAAGAGTTCAGATGGTGACAGTGGAAGAGGAGTGTCAGTTTAAAAATCATTGGAGTAAAGTAGAAATCTCAAAAGCACAGAATGAGGCGTCTCCTGAAGAGAAATCTGTTTGGAAAGACAAGGGAGGAAAAAAGGATGAACAAAGCGGGTTGTGGACAGGACCCAATGAAAAGTGGATCCTGCCCATGACTCTGAAACCATTAGTTTTCCAGGAAGCACACAGTCTGGCTCATGTGGGCGGCGGACAGATGGCCAGGAATCTTCAGCAATGGTGGCATCCACACATGAAAGACATGATAACTGAACACATAGGAACCTGTAAAGTTTGTTTACAATACAACATCCGACCTACTGTAAAACCAGAACAAGGGATATTTCCCTTCCTGTTCAGACCAGGACAGGAAGTGATCATAGATTACACAGACATGATTGAAACCATTAAGGGGTACAGATATGTGTTGATGTGTGTCGACGCCCTCACAGGATGGCCTGAAGCCATACCTGCAAGAAAAGAAGACAGTAAAACAGTCATAAAGTTCCTGATAAACCATTACATTCCTAGACATGGGTTTCCCGAAAAAATCAGATCTGATAATGGTACACATTTTAAAAACGCAGACCTGCAGGCTGTGGAAAAAATGTTAGGATTAAAGCACGCCTTCGGGACAGTGTACCACCCCCAGTCCCAAGGCAAGATTGAAAGGATGAATCAGAACATAAAACAAAAATTGAGCAAAATCTGTGCACAGACCAAATTAAACTGGGTTGACGCTTTGCCAATTGCATTAATGATTGTAAGAACTTCTGTTAATAATGGCACTGGTTTCTCTCCCTATGAGTTAACTACAGGTCGACCTTTCCCTGGACCGAATGCTTGTTCTCTGCCCAACGAGGAGGACCGAAAGATGGACCATAAGGTATACTTTGATGAGTTAAAAGCTTTAGTAACCAACTTTACTCAGCAGGTACACGAGAAAAGGGGTCCACCAGGAGACCCTGACCTACCCACAGCTGAGTGGGTGCTGCTGAGGGTCGTTAAGAGAAAGTGGGCGGAGCCTCGCTGGGCAGGTCCTTTCCAAGTGACCGAGAGAACCTCACATGCGGTCAGGCTGAGAGGAAAGGGGGAGGTCTGGTACCATTGGAGTCAGTGTGCTCCAGCCCGTGAACCAGGAAGGAGCTGAGAGGATCGAGCGGGACAACAAGAGGAGCTCGCATTCGAACTCTTGTACCTTGGTAGACCAAAGTAGCCGAGTAAGTTGCGTGCGAGGCTCAGAAGGACTCTGTTTAATGGAGCCACTCGGTGCTAGGAATATGCACACATAGAACAGACACCTAAAACGATAAAAACACTACATATTAGAGTCTCACATTACACGAAGAAAACTCGGGAACATAGGAGGACATTCTCGAGCACCCAAGGGGAATGCCCCTGAGTACGTGTAAAAAGTATATTAATGTTTCTGTGATGATGATATAAATCTTGTGTTCTTTCTCTATTTTTGTGTGTTCAAGGGAGACACCTGCCTTGCCGCTGGAGGAGGAACTTGGAACTTAAGGTTCATAATTCTGCAATATTCTAAAGCGCTTACTATTATTATCGTTCATTGTTTGCATATATTTCCTTATATTCTACAATTTGCATATTAATAAATTGATTTAAAATGTGGTGGCCAGACAAAAGGGTCACTATGGTAGTTGGAATAAGTGGAATAAGTATGGTAATTTTGATTGTCCTCCTAGAACATTTTTGCGTAATCCCTGGGAAAAATGATTGTGAAGTTTATAGACATAAGAGGGAGTATGGCGCGCACCAAAAAGTCCTCAAACTAGAGTATATCGCAAACCAGACTACCACTTTCACGTTCGATTTATGCGATGTAATTGATTGTGCAGGCCAGAATATTTCATTCAGGCATGCAGATATATACATGTGTCAATGTCCACCTATGGCTTTACAATGCCCACAGAGCTGCGCTTGGGAGGAAATTGTACTATGTGCTGGCCAAAATGTCCAATGTAGCGGGGATAAGGTAGTTTTACAACAAGGGTACTGGGTACTTTCCCAGCCTAAGTCGGATCGGCCAGGATTTCACCAGTTTTGGACTAGCAAGTTCACTCTCCAGAGGGATTTCTCCCTCACCCAGAATCCGGTTTCCCTGTCTATTAAAGCGGTGTCCACTTTTGAAATGGACGAACATCCGTTCAATTTTCATGTTATGAGAGTGATAGTGAACTCCTATCCACCAAAATATGGGTCATTACGAATTGAAATGGTAAACACTATCAGCTCCCTAGGTAATTCTTCTTTTCCCCCTGTGACCCCGCACCAAACTTCAGACATAATCACCACCGATTACACAAAGTTAACTCCGGTCGAGGTAATCGCAATGTCTACCGGATACCATGACAATAATATATGGTTGGCATGGTTATCGGAGGCGGCAAAGCAGGCCTCGTTGTCTGAATGCGTGGCATGCGCCGCAGCACGCCCGCTGTTGTACACTGAGCCGGCTCCCTTGTTCCCAGAGGATACATGGGGGTTTGATTGCATGCTAAACTTGACCAGAACGCAGATGCACGCTAATTGTACAACCTTAAGTGAAGTGTTTCCCTTAGCCGGGAATCACACCAAAGCTGGCCCGTTCCATGCTACAAAACGCAATGATTACTTCTGTTTTAATTTCACGAGTCCAAATGCCAAAATAAATGTGGGCATGATTGACCCAAGCTGGTGCAATCAGACGAGGTTAGCGAGCACAGAAAAAGGGGATAGAAAAGTGATTGGCCCTCTTGTTAGATCGGGCTTATACTACTATTGTGGGGAAAGGAGATTACTCACTCGTATCTTGGACAACACCATTGGACTTTGTGCCATGGTACGTTTGGCGGCTCCTCTGGCTCTGATTGGTCCCAGATTGGAGATCCTGAACGGAACTGATCTCTCTCAAAATAGGAGAAGGAGATCTGCTAATTTTGATCCAACCGTCGGCTCACCTACTTATATTGACTCTATAGGCATTCCGCGGGGTGTGCCAAATGAATACAAACTGGCTGATCAGGTGGCAGCTGGGTTTGAGAGTTTTCCTATCATTTCAGCAGTGTTTCCTGTTACACCCAATAAAAATGTTGACAGGATAAATTATGTGCATTATAATGTTATGCGACTGTCCAATCTCACCAGAGATGCGGTGGAAGGTCTAGCTGAACAACTAGCGCCGACTTCCCTGATGGCGGTTCAGAACAGGATGGCGTTGGATATGATTTTGGCGGAACGAGGGGGAGTATGTAGTATGTTTGGTGACCTTTGCTGTACATTTATTCCAAACAACACTGCTCCAGATGGCAAAGTCACAAGAGCCCTAGAAGGCCTTAGAACCCTCTCAGATGAAATGAAAAGTCATTCGGGTCTGGACGACCCACTGGACAATTGGCTAATAAAGATCTTCGGTCCTTGGAAACAGGTGTTCGTATCTATAATGGTATCATTGGCTATTTTCTTAGGCATACTTATAACCTGCGGGTGCTGCTGCGTGCCTTGTTTAAGGTCTTTGACGGTAAGACTCATCACATCCACTCTGGAAAAACGAGACCCTGAAGTGATGAAACAACTGTTTTTGTTAAAAAACTATAACTTGGAGGATTTTGAAAAAACGGATTAAATATTGTGTATATATGCGTTTTAGCTGCGGTATTAGGTGTGATTTTATTTCTTTTGGGATGGACCTCAATTTAATGAGGTCCAAAGGGGGGTTTGTTATAAAATAAAATACTTTATCTTTGTGTTTCCATTTAATTTGAAGGAGTCTTTACACGGCGTTCAAAATGATCAAGTTTCTCTTATAGAATGGTAAAGGTTTCCTGAGAGGAGACAGGATGTGAGCATGTAGGCCCCTACTCATGTGAGGTGGTACTGAAGGAATGCTTGAAAGTGGGTCTCTTCTGGTCTTTGAGTGGCTTGTGGCAGGGGGGGGCTTGGTGCCTTTCTGTCAGTTTTATGACTTCACAGATTTATATGACTGGCAAGGAGACACTGGCCTCTTTGTTCTGGGTGTTAAGCCACACTTCCCCCATCAGCCTCATGTGAGTTGGAAAAAAGGTGTCCAGCTCTGAAAACTGTGTTCACTTGAAGGTGCAGAGAACATGATTGCATAAAACGTAGTAAAACAATTAATACCTTGATCATAAAGCACTTGTGCATTAATTATATAATAGTTGTGAAGTAGTTTTCAATCAGATTAAAAGTAGAACTGTGTAAGGTCAGCCTGTATAAATAAAGGTTGAATGAATGAATATTATCCTTCACTCTTTTACCAAAAAAAGGGTTCTGTAGACTGAAAAAAGCAAATGGTATTTCCTCTATCAGTTAAGGGGGGGGGGGGAATACCCCACCAGAGAGACAAAGAGGGCCTCTGTGATTGGTGGAAGGCAGGAAATATCCTGCAGGAGTATAAAAACATGGGTATCCTCCTCCAGCGAGAAAGCAGAAGGCCCCGGGGTGAAGACAACTGGATTCAAATTAATCAGGTTGTATGAGGTCTTCCTTGAAACACATAAAATGTCTTTCCTTCCACCCTCTCTCCCCACTGTCTCCCTGGCTCTATTTTGAACAAATGTAATGACTTTTAGGAATAGGACAAATGTATTCTGTGACTCTTTTTTAAACTTATGATTAATTAAACTGGTTTTTTGGAACTTTAAATTATGAGTGTTTGTCATGTTTTCAGCGTGTTTTTCCTTTCTGATCCAAAGTGAACCAAATAACGAATTCTGGGGCGGATAAGAATAAAAGCCAACAAGTCTTAAAGGGCAAAGCTTATACGAAATAGAAAGAGTTTTACAACACACCCTATGTGTAAGGATGGCACCATCTAGTGGGCCTTCCTTGTCTGTACTCCTAGTGTGCCTCATTTATCAAATTAATTTCACACTTGTCTTATGCCAGCTGTTTGTAATCACGTCCTGTCTTGTCTGTGTATAGAAGTCTGTCTGTGAGTCTTGTCCTTTGTCGGGTCGTCGTTAGGTATTTCCTTGTCCTGTCTGACCCTGCTTTGATCCCGTCCTGATTCTGTTTTGTGAGTTTATGCTACCAAGTCAGCCCTTTAATTTATTATTATTAAAGTATTTATTTTTAGAAAAGCTGACCCATGATCTTAATCACAAATCAGATGTATTTCTGACATTATGGGGTCCTCTTGAGTCTTTCTTGCTTGGTTCCTAGGATTTTAGTATTTAATTATGTTGTTTAGCTCTATTTAGTCTTGCTGTTTTTTTGTTTTTATTTTGTATTTTTTATTTTATTTATTTATTATTTTTTTGTTATTATTGCTGTTCCTCATTTATTTTGATGGCTGTAAGGTGATACCGACTGGAGGAAGAGTCTGAGACCTTAATTCTTGTTTATGTGGAGTATTTTGTTGTAGTTCTGTTTTTGTATGTGTGTGTGTGTGTGTGTGTGTGTGTGTGTGTGTGTGTGTGTGTGTGTGTGTGTGTGTGTATATGTAGACAGCACAGGGTTTTTCTTGTGTTTTTTTTGTGTTGTAAATAATTGAAAATCAATAAAAAAAAATTTTTTTTAAGCATTTATTTTTTTAACCTCTGTGTTTGAGCCTCTGCCTGCACTTTGCGTTCACTCCTGCCTGAAAACCCTGACAGTACGACGTGACTAAACCTGAACCCAGCAGGTCGGACACCTATCGGCTTCACTCACCTGTTCAATGAGCAGTCTCTGATGGAGCCTGTGATTCGGTGTGGTGGGTTCCGGACTCAGGAACGTTGTGGTCAGGTAGTGGAGATCTTGCCCTCCCCTCTTCTTGTTTTGGAGGAGGAAAGAGAGAGTGTCCAACACCGGGGTGACTGCCTGACATCCGAGCCCAGTTCTCCTTTCTCTCCAGAACCGTTTTGCTACTCTGGATGGACGTTGGGCGAGGACGCAGAGCCGGAAGACAAGCTCTGTTCCATTCCTGCCCCTCATCCTCATCGTCGCTACTGGAGTGACAGAAACCAGACCCGGAAGCAATTCACGGCACCCGTTCTGGTACCACCGATTGATCTGACTTGGCTCTGCCGAGCCGAGTCTCTCAGAAGTCGTTCCAGCACCTCATCGCCACTCCGCGCCCTCATCCTCATCGTCGCTACTGGAGTGACAGAAACCAGACCCGGAAGCAATTCACGGCACCCGTTCTGGTACCACCGATTGATCTGACTTGGCTCTGCCGAGCCGAGTCTCTCAGAAGTCGTTCCAGCACCTCATCGCCACTCCGCGCCCCTCCTTCTTGGTCCGGTAAGCCTGAGCCCCTGAGCCCAATCCCGGTGTCTCCGTGGGGGCGGAACTCAACACTTCATCCCCGCATAGAGCCACTCTTACAACTGGAACCAACTTACCTCAGTTCTAACCCAGTGACCTCACGCAAATAAACTGTACTTTACAAAATCTCCTCTCTTCTGCCGAACACAATCCAGACTGCCTTGATTTTGTGATCACCCTCACTAAGAAAACTAACATTATCTCAACCCGGTCTCACCTTAATCCCCACATATCATACCTGTTGAGGTCCCAGAACCTGTTTCAGAACCTGCAGCAGTCTCAGAGCCTCCAGAACCTGCAGTCTACCTGCAACCTCTAGAACCTGTAGTTCACCCACAACCTCTAGAACCTGCAATCCACCCACAACCTCTAGAACCTGCAGCCAACCTACAATCTTCAGAACCTACTGCCAACCCAAAACACCCAGAACCTGCAGTCTGCCCACAACCTCCGGTACCTGCAGTCCACCCACAACCTCTAGAACCTGCAGTCCACCCATAACCTCTAGAACCTACAGCCAGCCCACAACCTCCTGAACCTGCAACCAGCCCAGAATCTGCAGCTAGTCCAAAGACTGCTGATGGATCCACGCCTCAGCCTGAGGTTCCCGAATCTGTTGAAGGGTCCAGACTGACTTTGCACCTGCCTGTTCCAGTCTGGGGATCCAAACTGACTGCCCTTGCCTGTTCCAGTCTGGCGGTCCAGACTGATTTTACACCTGCCTGTTCCATTCTGGGGATCCAGACTGACTCTACACCTGCCAGTTCCAGTCTGGGGGTCCAGACAGACTCTGAACCTTTCTGTTCCAGTCTGGAGGTCCAGACGGACTCCTCTTCTGCTTGTTCCAGTCTGAGGGTCCAGATGGACTCCTCTTCCACCTGTTCAGCCGTGGTGGTCCAGACAGACTCCTCTCCCATCTATCCTGCTGCAGATGACCCTGCTTCTGCTGACCCTTCTGCTGCGCTCGCCACCGAACCGTCTGCTGAGCCCTTGCTTATGGTGCGCCCATCTAGGTCCCTGCTTCTGGTCCGTCTACCAAAGATCCTGTGTCAATTGCAGAAGATCCTGGCTTGCCTGAGGTCTTTGTCCCCAGCCCACCTGAGGGCTTCGTCCCCGGCCCGCCTGAGGTCTTCATCACTGGCCTGACTGAGGTCCTTGCTCCTGGCTTGGCTGATGGGGTCTTAGCTCCTGGATTCATGCCTCGTCCAGGTTCCAAGACCTAGACTCTACATCCCATCCGACCACCTGATCCGTTGCAGAGTCATGGACTGCCATCCGGTTGCCCGCCTGGTCTGCCTTAGCAAGGTGGACGACACTCCGATTGCCCACCTGGTCTGATCTGACACCATGGACGACTCGCCAGTTGCCCATCTGTTCTGCGCCAGCATAATGGACGACTTTACAGCTACCCGCTTGATCTGCTCCTGCCTGACCTGATCCTGTTCCAGCCTGTTGGACAACTTCTCGGCCGCCAGCCTGACTGGCTCTGGCCTGAACGGCCTCCCAGCCGCCTGTCTGACCTGTCTCTGTCTGAACATTCTGATGGACAACCTCTTGACCACCTGCCTGACCGGTCCCGGCCTGAAGAATGGTCTGCAGTCCGCCCGTCTGACCTGATCCTGCCTAGACAGCCTCCTGGCCGCCTGCTCGACCTGCTCCAGCCTGATGGACAGGCCTCCCGGCCGTCCGCCCCCCAGTTCCAACCTGATGGACGGTCTCCCGCCTGCCTGCCCAGTTCCAGCCTGATGGACGGCCTCCTGGCCACCCGTCCGACCTGTTCTGGCCTGATGGACTGCCTCCAAGCCGCCTGCCGGAACAATGACCTTGCTTGGGACACTCTCCTGACCGTTCATACTTCTTTGTGTTCCCTTGTTAGTTTCCATGGGTTTTTTGTCCGTTTTCGTTTTGTCCTGTTGTTCTCTATGGGGCCTCCATCCTTTCTGTTCCTCCCTCCTCCCGCCCAAGTCTTTTGAGGTAGACCTTTTTGGAGACGCCTGCTGAGCCCTTGCTTATGGTGCCCACTGGATGGCACCATCTAGTGGACCTTCCTTGCCTAATGTGTCTCATTTACCTAATTAATTTCATCCTTGTCTCATGCCAGCTGTTTGTAATCACGTTCTGTCTTGTCTGTGTAAAGTCTGTCTGTGAGTCTTGTCCTTTGTTGCGTTGTCGTTAGGTATTTCCTTGTCCTGTCTGATTCGGCCTTGATCCCGTCCTGATTCTGTTTTGTGAGTTTATGCTGCTATGTCCGCCCTTTAATTTATTATTATTATTATTAAAGTATATATTTTTGTAACCTCTGCATCTGAGCCTCTGCCTGCACCTTGGGTTCGCTCCTGCCTGAAAACCCTGACACTATGGGGCTGTTTACACGGCGCATATTTTGAGTGAAACCGCACCTTTCTCTCTGCGGTTCTGCTGATTGTTTACACAACACCACTGGCCCCCCTCTTTGAATCCGAAGGTTTCTGAATCTACCCTCCAGAGTGGAGGTTTTTTGCTGACCCCCCGTTGATAACATAAACATCTCCCGCTGCACTTTTGTTTGAGCCACAAGCGCGTGCATGCACAGACAGACGGCATCAACAATGGCAGCGGACACACACCGCTTTCTGAACTACGACTGATGGAATATATTTTGAATCTCATATTTAATTAATCTACACCTGAATGTAGCTGCATCTGTGTTGGAAGAGACACAGTCTGATTCAGTTATGATATAACTGTTTATCGAACGAGGCAGGCAGATATTTCACGTGTCACGCTGCACTATAACATACTAAATGTGCTAAATAATAACAGTTTAACAATAATAAACAATATTTATGTTAGCGTGGGAGATATATAAAGTTATCTGAGCTAAATGAAGCTATCTGGACTCGTTACGTCATTTAAACGATACGTAGCATGTTGCGTATTATTAAAGTTGAAAATGAAAACACCAGGTTTATTTTGTATTTATTTATTCAACACCACAAACTGTGTGTCACACAAACACTGAGAAATAAATTGAACAAAACACGTTAACTGAACTGTAACTACGTTAATGAACTGGACTCTGTTCCGTTTTCATACTGGTGGATACTGGTCCCACATCCGAACCAGTCCGCCTGATGGAAGGACAGCTTCTCGACCTCGCAGGAAAAAAATTAAAATTAAAAACTCAGTTGGTTGTTGTGTGATTGAAGTAAAAGCAAGCAAACATTATTAAGAATGTTGATTTACCTGCTGTAAATCAGCTGCTTATCACGGACTAAAGTCCAACATCGTAGAATCGGTTCTGGTCCACTCAGCGACTGGTGCAGTGGCGGTCCGTGAAATGTCCACCAGGGGGGGCTATTTCTCCAAAATGAAAAATTTTTCCCAAGTTCAAACAGTTTTTTTTTAATCAAATGCAGATTAATACAAGGTCAACAGAACAATTAAATGCTCAGGATGAGAAGAGCCAATTTGACTCACTAAAACAACAAAGAACAAACAAAAATATATATAAATAAATAAATTATATATAAATTATAGAAAGGAAAATAAGTGAGATTAAAACATTTCTGCATTTCTACTTGCAAGAGGCTTTGTTTTCATTCTCCAGATCAATACAGTGTTAAGAAATAGTACAACAGTATACAGTATAAGTACATAAAATTATTAATGTTTGATGATTTTTTATAAGCAAATTAAAATAAATGTAGCCATCAGAGTCCAATACTGTACAATAACCTGCGCTGGCAACCTAACTCCACAAACAAAGACAAAAACAAAATAATCAGTTGCCACTTTTAGAAAAAACAGTCCATTGAAGGCTTTTATCACAAACAGAGCACCTAAAAGTGGAGAAGATATCAGTCAGGAATGGTAATATAATAATATAAGATTAGCATTAGATAAAGGCTAGCATTAGCATGTTAGCTAAAAAAAAAATCACCAGTTGCCACTTTTAGAATAAACAGTCAGCTTTTCACAATTAACCATCTAAAATGTGAGAGGCATGTCAGTCAGAAATGCAAATAGACATTAGATAAAGGGCTTTCAATTATTTAAAACTTACCTGAGCAAGCCTGCTTGAGTCACTGACCGCACGGCTCATTTTCCAGACAAAAATAAACAAACAAACAAACAAAAAACTAAATAAATAAATAAACTGCCGGAAACACGCGATTGGTAGCTACAGCTCACGTCGGACTGTTCAGGGCGGTGAAAACTGTGCCCAGCATCTTTCCATTGTTTTGTATCGTCGTGGAATAACTGCGCATGCGCCACTTATAACGAGAGTCTATGGATAAGATCAGAGCTCCCCCAAAACAGGAAATACATCACCAATCAGAAAACGTTTTTTGAAACAAACAATATAACTTATCATTACTCATAAAATATTTATCCTACACAACTAAAAACATATGCCGGTATAAATATTTTTCGAAATATTTTTATTTTATTGTTTCATTTTTATAAAAAAAAAAATTAAAGTCTTCAATTTCACATGGTCCAGAATTTCCAGTGGGGTGGCGCCCTAGCGCCCTCTATTGGCCGGCCGCCCCTGGACTGGAGTGGAGTTTGTTAGATGAAGCGGGTCCCACTTGGTGTCAAATCTGTCGACTCTTATCCAAATTCCAGCTTTAACTTGTTGTTAAGTTGTTGTTAGCTGCACTTTTAGCCCCAGAAGAAAGCAGACTGAAGCAGCACGCATGCGCATGGTGAAGGTTCAAAAATTCACAGCGCCATCTACTGACCCGGCATGGTAACTACAGCAGATTCATG